>JASANG010000126.1:0-11205 GCA_030248215.1 Enoplolaimus lenunculus
CGTTGATCGTACCCGTAACAATATTTATTCTGCCTGCATAATTAATTTGAAACGTGTGTTATTTTAAACCGTATATGGTTCCGCATTTGTTCAAATGTTTACTAGATGGGGAAGTAGATTTAGACATTAATGATATTATACGTGCGGTAACATAAACAAAAAGATATGGTTTAGTATGCAAATTGACAATCTAAAAGATTAATCAGGTCCGAGCAATTGCATCTATGTAAGGCAGTGAGCGATTGCAACGATTTGCAAAGGTAAAACCTAAGACTTAAAGCCTATTAAACCTAAGCCTATGCCTAAGCCTAAGCGTAAGCGTTAGCCTAAGCCTACGCCTAAGCCTACTCCTAAGCCTAAGCGTAAGCCTAAGTTTGTGGCTATGCCTAAACCTAAGCCTAAGCTTAAGCCTATGCCTAAGCCTAAACGTAAGGCTAAGCATAAGCCTAAGCCTATGCCTATGCCTAAGCCTAAACCTAAGCCTAAGCTTAAGCCTATGCCTAAGCCTAAACGTAATGCTAAGCATAAGCCTAAGCCTATGCCTATGCCTAAGCCTAAACCTAAGCCTAAGCTTAAGCCTATGCCTAAGCCTAAACGTAAGGCTAAGCATAAGTCTAAGCCTATGCCTATGCCTAAGCCTAAACCTAAGCCTAAGCTTAAGCCTATGCCTAAGCCTAAACGTAAGGCTAAGCATAAGCCTAAGCCTATGCCTATGCCTAAGCCTAAACCTAAGCCTAAGCTTAAGCCTATGCCTAAGCCTAAACGTAAGGCTAAGCATAAGCCTAAGCCTATGCCTATGCCTAAGCCTAAACCTAAGCCTAAGCTTAAGCCTATGCCTAAGCCTAAACGTAAGGCTAAGCATAAGCCTAAGCCTATGCCTATGCCTAAGCCTAAACCTAAGCCTAAGCTTAAGCCTATGCCTAAGCCTAAACGTAAGGCTAAGCATAAGCCTAAGCCTATGCCTAAACCTAAATCCTAAGGCTTATCCTAAGCCTATGTTTAAGCCTAAGCCTAAGCCAAAGTTTAAGCTAAATCTAACCTCCTGAGCACTGGTCAAATGCGATTGTTAAGCACAGAAATAAAATTTGCAAGCTTCCGGGCGAGGCTTAATTAATAAAACTAACTACACTGAAAGTATAAAACTATTCAAATGCTACCTGGATAAGCTATTTCTTCAGTACCTCGATCTGACATCGGTTCCAGTAAAATGTACGCCGAGAACTTCTGTACGCAATTTGTTTTCTTAATCTTTATTTAATAATTTAATCTTGTAGCTAAGTAATTATATATTAAAACATTATGGCTTAACAAAATTTATTTAGTAATCAAATACTGCAAAAAGAAATGTCCGCATCCCAGTGGCATACGCCACTTTACATGAAAGTACCCAATCAGACGTTGATTGTCGGCGTTCCGCCAATCGCACCGTACATCTATCCGTGCACCGTTCAGATTGGATACGATCAGAAGCTGCTTGATCCCGAATGTGCCGAGTGGCCTGGGATTGATTTCGAAATTTTTGAATATATTCGTGAAATTTTAAACATTTCCGTACGATATCATCCAATTCCAGTTGTAAATAACTGGGGTACCACGCCGTATAACGGACTATTGAAAGAAATGTCCGAAGGTGTATTCGATACTATGAATACGTGGTATCGAATCACTGAAGAACGTGTGGTAAGCTGTCTGCCCGTATTCTCAAATGTGTATAACAACTATCATCAATTGGTAATTGGTTTTCAAACTCACTACACTGTAAATTTCAGTGAGTTGATTTGAACTCAGAATGAGTTGAATCACTCAGTCTGAGTTAGGACCATCAGAACTCAGAATTTTGAGTTCATTCAATTTATTCTGACTTAAGTAACCAACTCACCCATAGTCAACTCAACTCAGATTGAGAATCAACTCAACTGAGAGTGAGTTAATGTTTACTGATATTCATTCAGAAATAATCAACTCGCTAGCTGAATTGATTAATCAACTCATTGCAATTTACAGTGTATTAAGTATTGCAGTTGTTGAACTCAAAATTATTGCAGGAGTAGAGCCAATTATATGCCAAAAATGTGCTCGACAGTTATTAGACCTGTCACCAGCTGGTGACAGGTGCTACAAACACTTGAGAATACGGACCCTGCCGCTAGCACTATGGTGTATTTTTATTAATGAGGGTAGCTGTATCTTTAGATACAACCAATTGATAGACCACTAAGTATCGCTTAATCCTTTACACGTTAACCTTTCGTTTGAACATTACACAACAAACTAGCAAGTGACCAGGCATGGCAAGCTGGAATAGGGGGGTGTTGAGTTTTCAGTGTCCTTAGCTGCGTAGGTGTCGTTTACAGCCTAAAAACCACCAAAACTAAAAGTTGTGTGTTGAAAAGTTAATGATTTAATGCAAAAAATGCGTTGATTTCTCACTCGCTTCGCTCGCGATATTTTCCTTAAGCTACTTTGTCTGTCTGACCTTTGATCGCGTATCATAGATAAAATTTCTTATCGGTATTAATTACCTCCTCAGTTTTGAGGTTTAATTGCTGCGCCCCTATTTTTACAACCCTAGACAACAATCGGTCATGTGTACATGGGTCCAAGTATAGAACTGGACCGGAACGTTTTTCTGCGGGACTGTAATAGAATAAGCTTAAGCTTTAGAATAACTTTTTTCCTTACACTGTAAATTCCAATGAGTTGATTAATCAATTCCAGCTAGCGAGTTAGTTATTTCTCAATTTATATGAGTAGACATTAACTCACTCTCTGTTGAGTTCATTCTCACTTTGAGTTGAGATGACTCTGGGTGAGTTGATTAATTAACTCAGAATGAACTGAATCAACTCAAAATGCTGAGTTCTGATAGTCCTAACTCAGACTGAGCGGTTCAACTCATTGTGAGTTAAAATCAACTCACTTGAATTTACAGTTTCGGCTTAGGTATAGGCTTATTCTTAGCATTAAGCATAGGCTTACAGGCTTAGCAATACGCTTATACTACTGTTTCGGCCCTGTTCTACACTTTGGTCACCGTTTTAATTCAAAATCAACTTGATTTCATGGTCTCAGGTGTTATTCGGTGTTACTTTGCAGAAAGTGTTCGATTACACATTCAATATACCGTATGTTGAAAACCGAATCGGGTTTATTGTATCGAAACCTGGCCAAGGGATTTCATTGCAAGCGGGCGAGTTGTTGTACAAAGTCTTCGAGCCGATGATTTGGGCAGCAGCCTTGGGTTCAATTACAGTCATCGCTGCAATTTGGTTTCTTGCGGCAAATATGGTCAAATGGCGAACCGCGGGCCTCATCAAATCTGTTCGCGATTTAGATTTTCGGGTTCGCAAATATTCGCTTGCGTTAATCTTTTTTCCGTATTCAATTATACCAAGAGTGCATAATACAAGAGTGTGCAACTGTTGGAGCTCAAGCATGGTACAAAATGTGCCACCGGGTGTTGCGTTTTCAGCCGATCCCCTTGTTTAGAGGGGGCTGCTATTACATGAATACACGTAAATTAAACTATATGGGAAGTATGTTTGATGCCGCATATGTGCCATCGTTCGCACCGGCTTTATCCCCTCTAAATAAAGGGGAGTAGGGCAAAAACGCAATGCGTGCCGGGTACAATCTTTTGTACACAGAATGTATCCAGTTGCATACTCTTGTGGAAGTATGCATCATCCACTCTTGGTTATACCAAGAGTGGATGATGTCCACCTTGCAGAAGAGTGCGCAACTGCTTGGGCTGTGCATGGTACTAAATATACCAGCACGCGTTGCATTTTTGTTCGACCCCCTCAATCAGGGGGGTTTAAGCAAGAGATTAACAATAAAGTATGTTTCAGTACACCTACCCCCCTCTCATTTAAGGGGGGTCAACTATGTTGTTTAATCACACTAAAGATGTTTGTATGTGCATACAGACCCTCCCTAAACAAGAGGGGGTAGGCCAAAAACTCAACGCGTGCCGGGTACATTCTGTAATACACAGTATGTACCCAGTTGCACACTCTTGTTATAAAGAGTGATCATCCACTCTTGGTTATACTATGAGCAACTAATTGCAAATTTTTGTACGAGCAATAACATACGTAATGCAAGGGGTTTATCAATGATTACATTCAAGACGTGACAGCACACTTGAGCTCGAGTGTTAGTTCCTATAGCTGAGCAGTGATGGTAAACAATTCCAATTAAAAGGTCCGGTGTTCGAACTTAAGTGAGAGAACAAAATCCTACAAGAACGGGGTATTCTGCACTCTTTAAATCCTTAAACTTAAATTATAGGCAGGAATAGGCTCATCCATACGCTTAGGCTTAGGCTTAGGTTTATGCGGGATTCACGTTATAACCGTGGTACGCGGGATACGTTATGTCCCATGTTGATTCGAAGTCAACGTTAAAATTCGAGCACTCATATCGGGTGAACACACAAAACTCGAATGTCATATGACATTTACTTAAAAACCACCGCTCTCAATAGATCAATGTGTACAAGTGGATATCTGGTGTCATACCCTGCATTTAATTTTGCGCTGGTTTATTTTGAAAACGACCCTCAAAGCAACTGGTTTCAGTGTTTTTGGCGTTCGTTCACCATGGTTGTTGACCAGTACCACGATGCGTTATCAACCGGTAGTTTAACGGGTAACTTACTCATGGTATTGATGGGATTTACCGTTTTGTTTACGGCGACGCTGTACGAAGGTGGTTTGGTTGGAAGTTTAATGCGAAATACAGATCAAATACCTTTCAAATCGATGACCGAATTGGCCAAACTGGTTCGTTTTGAGACATTTTGGATCCATTGAATTTGTGCCAGACCCTAAAAACCGGGCTATAAACACTAGCGACTGTGTAAACGAATCGGTGGGAGGGAGGCGTAGCATTTTTTGTGATAAAATGGTAAAGTTCCGGCGTTACAATTTTTGCCAGTGGAAAAACTGGCTTAACGTAAGCCAGCCGGCCCCGGGTGAGAAAATTTTCGATCCGTCCGCTGGTTAGAAACTTTGACTCTTCGCATATTGGACACCAACACTGATATCTTAGGTTGACATGCGGTATTGAAATTTTTTTCAATTTTCAAATAGGTGATGTAGTATATTCAAATAATGGCAGTTCAAATGTGTTGGACAAAAATAAATTTTAAAAATCCCACGACGCCGTTCGCTCCGTCAAATTTAACGATGTATGCACTTTGCAGGCTTAACTTGATTTTCAATCTTGCATGTGGATATTTTTGAAATTTCATTATCTATATACAATTTAGACAACCAATCAAAATACGGCATAAATTATTAACCTAATCCCAATGCCAAAACTGGCAAACATTTAAGGCTTAATCTTAAGTTTTCATTTTTTAAAAGTTAAGGCCAGTGTAAAGATCAGAAGCGGAACGTTTTTCTGTGGGACTGCAATAGTGTAAGTTTAATCTTTAGACTAATTTTTTGTTTGGCTTAGGCTTAGGTTTAAGCGTAGACTTAGGAATATGCTCATTTTTACGCTTAAGCTTAGGCTTAGGCTTAGGCTTATTCTTAGGTTTATCATTAGGATTAGGCTTAGGCTTAGGCTTAGGTTTAGGCTTAGGCTTAGGCTTAGGCTTAGGCTTAGGCTTAGGCTTAGGCTTATACTTAGGCTTAGGCTTAGGCTTAGGCTAAAGCTTAGGCTTAGGCTTAGAAACATGGTTATAACACTGTTCCGCTCGTATTTTTTTACATTGGCCAATATTTCATACACACAATCATTGCTACTTGAGTTTGAAAATCTGGCTGAACGTAAATTGAGTTTTAATTGACAGATTAGCCAAGGCAAATACCGGTTGATGTACGACGGCGGCGTAGGCAACGCATTCTTCTGGGGTCTCATTCGAGAGTCAAATTTCAGCGCCTACCGAGCGCTGAATCAATCGATGACCCCAGAGACAACAGTCACCGAACGGAATGTAACAAAACTGTTGGATATCATGGAAAATGACCCTACACTTGTATACCCTGGACAAGATTTATTGAGTGGTAAGCGAACGAACGCACTGTAAATTCCAATGAGCTGATTAATCAATTCATCTAGCGAGTTGGTTATTTCTGAATTAATATCAGTAAACATTAACTCACTCCGAGTTGAGTTATCACTGAGTGAGGTGATTTATTAACTCAGAATGAATTGAATCAACTCAACTTTCTGAGTTCTGAAAGTCCTAACCCAGACTGAGTGATTCAACTCATTCTGAGTTAAAGTCAACTCACTGAAATTTACAGTGCGTGGTCTAACGTGGTAACTCAAAATCGTATCTCGAATTATATTTACGGAGGGATATAACCATATCGTTTGCCCTCTATAACTCCAACAGATAATTCTAAAGCTTATAAAAGTGTCTTGTTTATCTTGGGCATAATTTGCTAAGCGGTATGAAAATAAGGATACACTGTAAATTCCAATGAATTAATAAATCAACTCAGACGAAAAGTTTATTTTTTTCTGAGTTAAAAACAGCAAACTGTAACTCACTCTGAGTTGAGTTGATTTTCACTGTGAGTTGATTTGATTCCGGTAAAGATGATTATTTGATTCAGAATAAGTTATATCAGCTTAGAATTATGTGTTCTAATAGTTGTAACTCAGACTGAGCGTTTTAACTCAGTCTGAGTTGAAATCAATTCACTGGAATTTACAGTGTAATTCATCTTGGTCAACCCTTGGTGTAGTTAGCGTTTCAGTTACAGCGGGTGTAACCTTATGTTTTGAACTCCACCGAGTCCAGCAGAGTATTCTGAAGCTTGTAAAAGCCGGAATTTTTCTCATTTCATCAGAAATTTTGGATAAGGATATATTATTCCTGCATTTTCCTGTTATAAGCCCTTGCGTTCCACCGGTAAATTATTATCTGATGTCTTCTTAAATCATCCAGATTCGAAGATATAGTGCTAATTTGCTACTGGCTGCCTGATATTTTGATTAATTTGTAATATGTGACGTTTAAACATAAATTGAAAAAACATCATAAAACAACCGACACATCTTGAATTATTAATGCAATTTCTACAATATTTAAGCGTAAAACAAGTGACATTTGAATGGGCGGTGTGAAGAACACTGAAGCCAACAACGCTTCAGTGTGCTGCGCACTGAGGTTAAAAATAGCTTCATAAAATTTCAAAACATCAAAAAGCATCTATGCCCAGCTATCACTGTCGTGGCTCATGTATAGAATAGAGCCGGTACAGGAGTGTGTTCATATTTCTAAGCCTAAGCCTAAGCCATAGCCTAAACCTAAGCCTATTGCCTAAGCCTAAGCCTAAAAGCCTAAGCCTAAGCCTAAAAGCCTAAGCCTAAGCAAAAAATAGTCTAAAGCTTGAACTTACTCTAGTATAGGCATATTCAAGCCTAAGCCTAAGCTTAAGCGTAAGAATGAGCTTACACCTAAGCCTAAGCCTAAACTTAAACCAAAGTCTAAGCAAAAAATAGTCTAAAGCTTATAGCTGCCTCTATTACAGTCCCGCTGCAAAAACGTTCCAGCCCTGTCCTATAACTGAGCCACTTTGGTTGTAGGCGGATTCGGTCTACTCAAAGGTCGATGTAAGCTGATGTTTATCGAAGACGAAGATTCATCGACTGCATCAATGACTGGATTCATATTTCGACGCAACGATTCGTTTTTAAACGCGTTCAGCGAAATGGTTGCCGGTTCATCGGCAATGGTTCAACGCATTGAAAAGAAATATGTAAATTCGTAGACCAACAAATTTTTGTTGCTACAGGGGACGCTACATAGATACACGCTCATAGCCAACTCACCTTGCTAGAGGGGGCTAAGAAGTTTTCAAGATGGGCATACAAGGGTTTAGGTACGATGACTTACAAGCAAAGTTGAAAATCATCATAAGGGGCCAAAGTTGTTGAAGGTCAGCTGAGCCCCCCCCCCCACCCTGGCTCCCTTCGGTTACGAGCACGCATGGACAGCGATTATTGCACCATTTCGCACAGCTGGTATTCACGTAACTTGCTAATCAGCTTAAGTCAATTTGCTATTTTATGTAATTGCAGTTTGGCCTGGACTAAAACGATTATTAAATTGAATACCCAATCAGATTTTATTTGCATAGACACAATACTGATAACCAATCAGCGTTCGATCCATTTCAGGAAAAAAGTAAAACAACCAATACTGGTACAATTATATTTTCAGGTCGATCATGAACAACGTGAACTTGACAAAGCGTGTCCACCGGACGTCATCAAAGAAGGCGATCCGTTGGTTATGAAGCATTTTTATGGAATTATTGCAATCTGTGCGATGATGGTTGGCCTCGCTGCGGTCTGTTTGATTGCAGAAATTGGTATTTGACGCTTTAATTTGAGCTTTTTTACTTATATTTGTCATTTTTACTTTGACATGATTTGCGTTAGGCTTTTTTGGCCAATGTTACTTTAAGGGGCGTAACAGTAGATTAAGCGTATTCCTAAACCATAACTCTAAACCTAACTGTTGCAAAAATGAGTTCTTAAGACTAAGTCTAAGCCTAAGCGTTGCAAAAATGAGTTAAGACTAAGTCTAAGCCTAAGCGTTGCAAAAATGAGTTCCTAACACTAAGCATAAGCTTAAGTCTAAGCCTAAGCAAAAAAATATGTAATCTAGAATCTAAACCTACTCTTTTATAGACCCACCATAAACCTGGACGCCCTTTAAAGTAACATGGCCGTTTTGTTCGCAGCTTACAACTCGTTTTATATTCAATTCAATGATTAATTTCACCAAAAATCCATCTTTGACACTGATTGCTGTCACTAATTGCTAAAAAACGCGTAACATTAACAAATAGCGTCAGGGCCGAAATAGCCACCGCCCATAACATCCATTTGGGTGAGTCTCACCCCTAAAGGGGCCCCTCATCCTTTAACCGGTTGAAACAAAAACCGCCGAAGTTTTAAAATGCGTTTGGCTACTCGCAAGCGAGTTTCGCGGGAGCACCCATTCTTGTCTACTCCAGCGCTAATAGCGTGTTGCGTTTTTATTGCTTTAATAATTACTAGTTTCAGTAGTACGTAAGTTCCGTCCATGCAAAGCTAACAAATGACACAATTAAATATTGCAAGCTTTTGTGGCAGTTGCAGAAACAAGCACTTATGTTTTGAGCGGAACCGGATGTTTACTTTTAATTGGAAATGTTTGCAAATAAAAAAGAATCAAAACATCACAGAAACCGCTTTTGGTTTAAAATTCAAATTGTCCGTGAAATGTGATTTTTACTGCACAAAGCAACAGTATTTTTAAAATGCCAAAGATTTCTGCACTTGTGAAGCGTTTTGAACCTTTCGTCTATTTATACACAAACACTGAACTCTCAGGCATGCATATGATAGATTTTGTAAAAAGATCAGAGGCGGAACGCTTTTCTGTAAGACAGCAATACAGTAAGCTTAACGTTTGGCTTAGGAATATGCTTATACTACTGTTACTGCCGTGTTCTACACATTCGCCTAATCTGTTGGTAATATACTAAAATTCATACAGTCGCCAAATATTTTACTGTATAATTTCAATTTTTAACATTGCTAATAAAACATACAAGTCGTCCATCTTTGTGCAATGCGCAAGTGTTAACAAATGGCATAAAAATCTGTATGCAAATTTTCTAATAGAACAATACCATTTGTGTATAAAACTGCTGCAAAGTAAGCACAGTATGCTGGAAACTTGCCCAAAATACGTATGTGGGGCATTTCAGCTTTAATATACAGATACAAGTAGAAAGTTCGCGCGAATTTCCATTTGTCAATTTTCTCAATTTCAGGATTCAAACAAGTACGTCGGTATCTTTTGCGTCGATGGAACACTCGCAAGGCGGCAGTGATCCAAAAGAGAAAGCCGTTGGTCAATTCAACCGCCCGCACGATTATGGCTCTCTATTGACGCAGAATCATCACCAAAATGGCATCGAACACAACGGTCACTTGCCGCAATATAATAAAGAATTCTCGAAACGGTTCATATTGGACGCGTATAACAACGCATACAACGATAAGAACAACAACAACATCAAAACAACAACAACAAAAACAACAACAACAACAACAAAAACAACAACAACAACAAAAACAACAACAAAAAAAAACAACAACAACTCAAACAAAAACAACGACGACGACGACAACAACAACAACAACACAGCAATGAAACAGCCAATTGAAGTTGGCAGGCGTGAATGGTATCAGTAACAGCAGCAGCAGCAGCAAACATCGCAACGATGACCGATGTTGAAATATTACCGCAACAACTCGACAACGAAAACCACCAACGGACGGAATTTATCACGATTACATTACAAATCAAATTCGATATTAGCAAAAGTCGATGATGATTACGCTGTTAAACAAGAGTATGCAACTGGGTACATTCTGTGATCAAAGTAACATATTCGAAGCGATCGTTGCGTATTCTGCGGTAAACTATTAAGATGGGGATGAATTGTTTGTTCGTTTTGCATATTTTTACGCCCACTTTTAGCCTGTTCTCGAGCTGATGTGAGAAGTTTTTTCGATTTATAATCATCGGTCACCCGATTGTCCTTGCAAGTTTACTCTCTGTAATTCTTAATATTTTCATGGGTTATCAGCTATATCATTTACACTTCAAACTTTGGGTGGGAAATGATGGAACAATACAATTCGTGCTAGTACACTCACTTTTGTGGCATACGAAACAACTAAATTGCATACTCCTGTTTAAAAAGTAATGGCCCATGATATTTTAAGTGGCGTCCGGGTTTCTGGTGGGTTTATAAAAGAGTAGGTTTAGATTCTAGGTTATATTTTTTTGCTTACGCTTAGGCTTTGGCTTAGGCTTAGATAAGGCTTAGGCTTAGGCTTAGGCTTAGGCTTAGGCTTAGGCTTAGGCTTAGGCCAAGGCTTAGGCTCAGGCTCAGGCTCAAGCTTAGGCTTAGGCTTAGGCTTAGGAATACGCTTAATATACTGTTACGCCTCTAAAGGTAACATTGGCCAAAATATTAATCGTCGACTCTTTGGTAATTTTCAACAGAAAATATTTTCAATTTTTGTTGACTTGAACAAGAAAACATCTACTAAATAAACTCGTGGTTAGATTTTGATATATAAACTAATTGGGATGTGTTAAAATTAGTACCGAATACACGCATTACGTTTGCAAAAAAGACTCGGCACAGTTATAGGTACTTGTTTTGCAGA
>JASANG010004077.1:0-11204 GCA_030248215.1 Enoplolaimus lenunculus
TTTTACCCGTTAGCTAAGTAATTTTATGCGATTATAACTTTATAGGTACACTTTCTAGGGCTTTACGGTCGGGTTCACCCCAACGGTTAGTTTAACCCCAACGGTTGGTTTCACCCCAACGGTTGGTTTCACCACAACGGTTTGTTTCACCCCAACGGTTGGTTTCACTCCAACGGTTGGTTTCACCCCAACGGTTGGCTTCACGCCAACGGTTTGTTTCACCCCAACGATTGGTTTCATCCCAACGGTTTGTTTCCTCCCAACGGTTTTTTTCACCTCAACGGTTTTTTTCACCTCAACGGCTGTTTTCCCCCAACGGTTGGTTTCACCCCAACGGTTGGTTTCACCCCAATGGTTGGTTTCACCCCTCAATTGGTTTCACCCCAACGGTTGGTTTCACCCCAACGGTCGGTTTCACCCCAACGGTTGGTTTCACTTCACCGATTGGTTTCACCCCAACGGTTTGTTTCACCCCAACGGTTGGTTTCCCCCCATTGGCTGTTTTCACCCCATCGATTGGTTTCACGCCAACGGTTGGTTTCACCCCAACGGTTGGTTTCACCCCAACGGTTGGTTTCACCCCAACGGTTGGTTTCACCCCAACGGTTGGTTTCACCCCAACGGTTGGTTTCACCCCAACGGTTGGTTTCAACTCAACGGTTGATTTCACCCCAACGCTTGGTATCACCCCAACGCTTGGTTTCACTCCACCGGATTGGTTTACCTCAACGGATGGTTTCACCCCAACGCTTGGTTTCACTCCACCGGATTGGTTTACCTCAACGGATGGTTTCACCCCAACGGTCGATTTTACCCCCACGGTTGGTTTCACCCCAACAGTTGGTTTCACGCCAACGGTTGCTTTCACCCCAACGGTTGCTTTCACCCCAACGGTTGGTTTCACCCCAACGGTTGGTTTCACTCCAACGGTTGGTTTCACCCCAACGGTTGGTTTCACCCCAACGGTTGGTTTCACGCCAACGGTTGGTTTCACCCCAACGGTTGGTTTCACCCCAACGGTTGGTTTCACCCCAACGGTTGGTTTCAACCCAACGGTTGGTTTTACCCCAACGGTTGGTTTCACCCCAACGGTTGGTTTCACCCCAATGATTGCTTTTACCCCAACGGTTGGTTTCAGCGCAATGGTTAGGTTCACACCCCAACTGTTGGTTTCACCCCAACGGTTGGTTTCACCCCAACAGTTGGTTTCACCCCAACGGTCGGTTTCACCCCAACAGTTGGTTTCACCTTAACGGTTGGTTTCACTCCAACGGTTGGTTTCACCCCAACGGTTGGTTTCACCCCAACGGTTGGTTTCACCCCAACGGTTGGTTTCACGCCAACGGTTGGTTTCACCCCAACGGTTGGTTTCACGCCAACGGTTGGTTTCACCCCAACAGTTGGTTTCATCCCAACGGTTCGTTTCACCACAACAGCCGGTTTCACCCCAACTGTTGGTTTCACCCCAACGGTTGGTTTCACCCCAACAGTTGGTTTCACCCCAACGGTCGGTTTCACCCCAACAGTTGGTTTCACCTTAACGGTTGGTTTCACTCCAACGGTTGGTTTCACCCCAACGGTTGGTTTCACCCCAACGGTTGGTTTCACCCCAACGGTTGGTTTCACGCCAACGGTTGGTTTTACCCCAACGGTTGGTTTCACGCCAACGGTTGGTTTCACCCCAACAGTTGGTTTCATCCCAACGGTTCGTTTCACCACAACAGCCGGTTTCACCCCAACGGTTGGTTTCACCCCAACGGTTGGTTTCACCCCAACAGTCGGTTTCACCCCAACGGTTGCTTTCACCCCAACAGTCGGTTTCACCCCAACGGTTGGTTTCACCTCAACAGTCGGTTTGTTAGTTTCACCCCAACAGTTGGTTTCACCCCAACGGTTGGTTTCACCCCAACTGTTGGTTTCACCCCAACGGTTGGTTTCACCCCAACAGTTGGTTTTACCCCAACGGTCGGTTTCACCCCAACAGTTGGTTTCACCTTAACGGTTGGTTTCACTCCAACGGTTGGTTTCACCCCAACGGTTGGTTTCACCCCAACGGTTGGTTTCACGCCAACGGTTGGTTTCACCCCAACGGTTGGTTTCACGCCAACGGTTGGTTTCACCCAACAGTTGGTTTCATCCCAACGGTTCGTTTCACCACAACAGCCGGTTTCACCCCAACTGTTGGTTTCACCCCAACGGTTGGTTTCACCCCAACAGTTGGTTTCACCCCAACGGTCGGTTTCACCCCAACAGTTGGTTTCACCTTAACGGTTGGTTTCACTCCAACGGTTGGTTTCACCCCAACGGGTGGTTTCACCCCAACAGTTGGTTTCACCCCAACGGTCGGTTTCACCCCAACAGTTGGTTTCACCTTAACGGTTGGTTTCACTCCAACGGTTGGTTTCACCCCAACGGTCCCAACGGTTAGTTTCAACCCAACGGTTGGTTTCACCCCAACGGTTGGTTTCACCCCAATGATTGGTTTTACCCCAACGGTTGGTTTCAGCGCAACGGTTAGTTTCACCCCAACGGTTGGTTTCACCCAAACGGTTGGTTTCACCCCAACAGTTGGTTTCACCCCAACGGTTGGTTTCACCCCAACGGTTGGTTTCACCCCAACAGTCGGTTTCACCCCAACGGTTGCTTTCACCCCAACATTCGGTTTCACCCCAACGGTTGCTTTCACCCCAACAGTCGATTTCACCCCAACGGTTGCTTTCACCCCAACAGTTGGTTTCACCCCAACGGTTGGTTTCACCGCAACAGTCGGTTTCACCCCAACTGTTGGTTTCACCCCAACGGTTGGTTTCACCCCAACAGTTGGTTTCACCCCAACGGTTGCTTTCACCCCAACAGTTGGTTTCACCCCAACGGTTGGTTTCACTCCAACGGTTGGTTTCACCCCAACGGTTGGTTTCACCCCAACGGTTGGTTTCACGCCAACGGTTGGTTTCACTCCAACGGTTGGTTTCACCCCAACGGTTGGTTTCACCCCAACGGTTGGTTTCAACCCAACGGTTGGTTTTACCCCAACGGTTGGTTTCACCCCAACGGTTGGTTTCACCCCAATGATTGCTTTTACCCCAACGGTTGGTTTCAGCGCAATGGTTAGGTTCACCCCAACGGTTGGTTTCACCCAAACGGTTGGTTTCACCCCAACAGTCGGTTTCACCCCAACGGTTGGTTTCACCCCAACAGTCGGTTTCACCGCAACGGTTGGTTTCACCTCAACAGTCGGTTTGTTAGTTTCACCCCAACAGTCGGTTTCACCCCAACGGTTGGTTTCACCCCAACAGTCTGTTTCATCCCAACGGTTCGTTTCACCACAACAGCCGGTTTCACCCCAACGGTTGGTTTCACCCCAACGGTTGGTTTCACCCCAACAGTCGGTTTCACCTCAACGGTTGCTTTCACCCCAACAGTCGGTTTCACACCAACGGTTGCTTTCACCCCAACAGTCGGTTTCACCCCAACGGCTGGTTTCACCCCAACAGTAGGTTTCACCCCAACGGTTGGTTTCACCCCAACGGTTGGTTTCACCCCAACAGTTGGTTTCATCCGAACGGTTCGTTTCACCCCAACAGCCGGTTTCATCCCAACGGTTGGTTTCACCCCAACGGTTGGTTTCACCCCAACAGTCGGTTTCACCCCAACGGTTGGTTTCACCCCAACGGTTGGTTTCACCCCAATGATTGGTTTTACCCCAACAGTCGGTTTCACCCCAACGGCTGGTTTCACCCCAACAGTAGGTTTCACCCCAACGGTTGGTTTCACCCCAACGGTTGGTTTCACCCCAACAGTTGGTTTCATCCCAACGGTTCGTTTCACCCCAACAGCCGGTTTCATCCCAACGGTTGGTTTCACCCCAACGGTTGCTTTCACCCCAACTGTCGGTTTCACCCCAACGGTTGGTTTCACCGCAACAGTCGGTTTCACCCCAATGGTTGGTTTCACCCCAATGGTTGGTTTCACCCCAACGGTTGGTTTCACGCCAACGGTTGGTTTCACCCCAACGGTTGGTTTCACCCCAACGGTTGGTTTCACCCCAACGGTTAGTTTCAACCCAACGGTTGGGTTTACCCCAATGGTTGGTTTCAACCCAACGGTTGGTTTCACGCCAACGGTTGGTTTCACCCCAACGGTCCCCGTTTCACCCCAACGGTTGGTTTTACCCGAACGGTTAGTTTCGACCCAACGGTTGGTGAAACTCGTTTCACCTACCAACAGTTGGTTTCCACCCAACGGTTCGTTTCACCCCAACTGACGGTTTCAACCCAACGGTTGGTTTCACCCTAACGGTTGCTTTCACCCCAACTGTCGGTTTCCAACGGTTGGTTTCAACCCAACGGTTGGTTTTACCCCAACGGTTGGTTTCACCCCTATGATTGCTTTTACCCCAACGGTTGGTGTCAGCGCAATGGTTAGGTTCACCCCAACGGTTGGTTTCACCCAAACGGTTGGTTTCACACCCAACAGCCGGTCGCACCCCAACGGTTGGGTTCAGTCCAACAGTCGGTTTCACCCCAACGGTTGGTTTCACCGCAACGGTTGGTTTCACCTCCACAGTCGGTTTGTAAGCCTCATCCCAACAGTCGGTTTCACCCCAACGGTTGGCTTCACCCCAACAGTCTGTTTGATCCCAACGGTCCGTTTCACTATAACAGCCGGTTTCACCCCAACGGTTGGTTTCACGCCCAACGGTTGGTTTCACCCCAACAGTCGGTTTCACCCCAACGGTTGCCTTCACCCCAACAGTCGGTTTCACACCAACGGTTGCTTTCACCCCAACAGTCGGTTTCACCCCAACGGCTGGCTTCACCCCAACAGTAGGTTTCACCCCAACGGTTGGTTTCACCCCAACGGTTGGTTTCACCCCAACAGTTGGTTTCATCCGAACGGTTCGTTTCACCCCAACAGCCAGTTTCATCCCAACGGTTGGTTTCACCCCAACGGTTGGTTTCACCACAAACCGGCGGGGGCACACAAAATGGACGGGGGTTACCCCGAGGGCGGGTGTTTGCCCCAATTGATGGATCTTACTCTTAACAGTTGGGAAACCAACCCCAACCGGGGAGGCTGACAGTTACCCGCCTCGGGGAGTGCAAACCGAACCCCCGGGGGGGGGTAATGCCCGAGGCCGGCTTTTCGGGGTATCACCCCCGTTGCCGGTGGCCACCCCTGGGGTTACAACTCCGCTCTGCGCTCCCCAACAACAGGTTTCCAGGTAGCCCCCCAGTCTAGGCGCCGGCCCAAACCAAACCCTTGGCGCCCACACCCGTCCGTGGTTCTACGGCCCAGGGCCGTTGTTGGCCCCCAACGGGAACGCCTTCCCTTCAATGAGACCGATCCACCCCCAGTACTGATTATCGCCCAACCAACCGTTGGGGTCAAGCCAACTGTTGGGGTTTAACCCCCCGGCCGTTCGTTTGGTGGCAAAACGGAATCCGTTCCAGACAAACCAACCGTTAAGTTGCTAAACCCAACTGTTCGGTGTCACCCGGACCGTTTTGGGGGTCACCCCAAATGTTATTAGGTTATAACCCAACCGTTGGGTGAAACCAACCGTTGGGGTGAAACTAACCGTTGGGGTGAAACTAACCGTTGGGGTGAAACCAACCGTTCTGGTGAAACCAACTGTTGGGGTGAAACTAACCGTTGGGGTGAAACCAACCGTTCTGGTGAAACCAACCGTTGGGGTGAAACTAACCGTTGGGGTGAAACCAACCGTTGGGGTGAAACTAACCGTTGGGGTGAAACCAACTGTTGGGGTGAAACTAACCGTTGGGGTGAAACCAACCGTTGGGGTGAAACCAACCGTTAGGGTGAAACCAACCGCTGGGGTGAAACCAACCGTTGGGGTGAAACCAACCGTTGGGGTGAAACCAACCGTTGGGGTGAAACCAACCGTTGGGGTGAAACCAACCGTTGGGGTGAAACCGACCGTTGGGGTGAAACCAACCGTTGGGGTGAAACCAACCGTTGGGGTGAAACCAACCGTTGGGGTGAAACCAACCGGAACCGTTGGGGGAAACTAACCGTTGGGGTGAAACCAACCGTTGGGGTGAAACCAACCATTGGGGTGAAACCAACCATTGGGGTGAAACTAACCGTTGGGGTGAAACCAACCGTTGGTGTGAAACCAACCGTTGGGGTGAAACCAACCGTTGCGGTAAAACCAACCGCTGGGGTGAAACCAACCGTTGGGGTGAAAACAACCGCTGGGGTGAAACCAACCGTTGGGGTGAAACCAACCGTTGGGGTGAAACCAAGCATTGGGTGAAACCGACCGTTGGGGTGAAACCGACCGTTAGGGTGAAACCAACCGTTGGGGTGAAACCAACCGTTGGGGTGAAACTAACCGTTGGGGTGAAACTAACTGTTGGGGTGAAACTAACCGTTGGGGTGAAACTAACCGTTGGGGTGAAACCAACCGTTGGGGTGAAACCAACCGTTGGGGTGAAACCAACCGTTGGGGTGAAACCAACCGTTGGGGTGAAACCAACCGTTGGGGTGAAACAAACCATTGGGGTGAAACCAGCCGTTGGGGTGAAACCAACCGTTTGGGTGTAACTAACCGTTGTGATGAAACCAACCAGTGGAGTGAAACCAACCGTTGGGGTGAAACTAACCGTTGGGGTGAAACCAACCGTTCTGGTGAAACCAACCGTTGGGGTGAAACTAACCGTTGGGGTGAAACCAACCGTTCTGGTGAAACCAACTGTTGGGGTGAAACTAACCGTTGGGGTGAAACTAACCGTTGGGGTGAAACCAACCGTTGGGGTGAAACCAACCATTGGGGTGAAACCAACCGTTGGGGTGAAACCAACCGTTGGGGTGAAACCAACCGTTTGGGTGAAACAAACCATTGGGGTGAAACCAGCCGTTGGGGTGAAACCAACCGTTTGGGTGTAACTAACCGTTGTGATGAAACCAACCAGTGGAGTGAAACCAACCGT
This sequence comes from Enoplolaimus lenunculus, assembly GCA_030248215.1. NCBI lineage: Eukaryota > Metazoa > Nematoda > Enoplea > Enoplida > Thoracostomopsidae > Enoplolaimus > Enoplolaimus lenunculus. Next base: position 6,957 of record JASANG010004077.1, read on the forward strand.
TGGGGTGAAACTAACCGTTGGGGTGAAACTAACCGTTGGGGTGAAACCAACCGTTCTGGTGAAACCAACTGTTGGGGTGAAACTAACCGTTGGGGTGAAACCAATCGTTCTAGTGAAACCAACTGTTGGGGTGAAACTAACCGTTGGGGTGAAACCAACCGTTGGGGTGAAACTAACCGTTGGGGTGAAACCAACCGTTGGGGTGAAACCAACCGTTGGGGTGAAACCAACCGTTAGGGTGAAACCAACCGTTGCGGTAAAACCAACCGCTGGGGTGAAACCAACCGTTGGGGTGAAAACAACCGTTGGGGTGAAACCAACCGTTGGGGTGAAACCAACCGTTGGGGTGAAACCAAGCATTGGGTGAAACCGACCGTTGGGGTGAAACCGACCGTTAGGGTGAAACCAACCGTTGGGGTGAAACCAACCGTTGGGGTGAAACCAACCGTTGTGGTGAAACCAACCGTTGGGGGAAACTAACCGTTGGGGTGAAACCAACCGTTGGGGTGAAACCAACCATTGGGGTGAAACCAACCATTGGGGTGAAACTAACCGTTGGGGTGAAACCAACCGTTGGGGTGAAACCAACCGTTGGGGTGAAACCAACCGTTGGGGTGAAACCAACCGTTGGGGTGAAACAAACCATTGGGGTGAAACCAGCCGTTGGGGTGAAACCAACCGTTTGGGTGTAACTAACTTTGTGATGAAACCAACCAGTGGAGTGAAACCAACCGTTGGGGTGAAACTAACCGTTGGGGTGAAACCAACCGTTCTGGTGAAACCAACCGTTGGGGTGAAACTAACCGTTGGGGTGAAACCAACCGTTCTGGTGAAACCAACCGTTAGGGTGAAACCAACCGTTGGGGTGAAACCAACTGTTGGGGCGAAACCAACCGTTGCGGTGAAACCAACCGTTAGGGTGAAACCAACCATTGGGGTGAAACCAACCGTTAAACCAGCCGGTGGAGTGAAACCAAGCGTTGAGGTGAAAAAAGCCGGTGGAGTGAAACCAAGCGTTGGGGTGAAAACAACCGATGGGGTGAAACCAACCATTGGGGTGACCCCAACCGTTGGGGTGATACCAACCATTGGGGTGAAACCAGCCGTTGGGGTGAAACCAGCCGGTGGTGTGAAACCAACCGTTGGGGTGAAACCAACCGTTGGGGTGAAACCAACCGTTGGGGTGAAACCAACCGTTGGGGTGAAACCAACCGTTGGGGTGAAACCAACCGTTGGGGTGAAACCAACCGTTGGGGTGAAACCAACCGTTGGGGTGAAACCAACCGTTGGGGTGAAACAAACCATTGGGGTGAAACCAGCCGTTGGGGTGAAACCAATCGTTCTAGTGAAACCAACTGTTGGGGTGAAACTAACCGTTGGGGTGAAACCAACCGTTGGGGTGAAACTAACCGTTGGGGTGAAACCAACCGTTGGGGTGAAACCAACCGTTGGGGTGAAACCAACCGTTAGGGTGAAACCAACCGTTGCGGTAAAACCAACCGCTGGGGTGAAACCAACCGTTGGGGTGAAAACAACCGTTGGGGTGAAACCAACCGTTGGGGTGAAACCAACCGTTGGGGTGAAACCAAGCATTGGGTGAAACCGACCGTTGGGGTGAAACCGACCGTTAGGGTGAAACCAACCGTTGGGGTGAAACCAACCGTTGGGGTGAAACCAACCGTTGTGGTGAAACCAACCGTTGGGGGAAACTAACCGTTGGGGTGAAACCAACCGTTGGGGTGAAACCAACCATTGGGGTGAAACCAACCATTGGGGTGAAACTAACCGTTGGGGTGAAACCAACCGTTGGGGTGAAACCAACCGTTGGGGTGAAACCAACCGTTGGGGTGAAACCAACCGTTGGGGTGAAACAAACCATTGGGGTGAAACCAGCCGTTGGGGTGAAACCAACCGTTTGGGTGTAACTAACTTTGTGATGAAACCAACCAGTGGAGTGAAACCAACCGTTGGGGTGAAACTAACCGTTGGGGTGAAACCAACCGTTCTGGTGAAACCAACCGTTGGGGTGAAACTAACCGTTGGGGTGAAACCAACCGTTCTGGTGAAACCAACCGTTAGGGTGAAACCAACCGTTGGGGTGAAACCAACTGTTGGGGCGAAACCAACCGTTGCGGTGAAACCAACCGTTAGGGTGAAACCAACCATTGGGGTGAAACCAACCGTTAAACCAGCCGGTGGAGTGAAACCAAGCGTTGAGGTGAAAAAAGCCGGTGGAGTGAAACCAAGCGTTGGGGTGAAAACAACCGATGGGGTGAAACCAACCATTGGGGTGACCCCAACCGTTGGGGTGATACCAACCATTGGGGTGAAACCAGCCGTTGGGGTGAAACCAGCCGGTGGTGTGAAACCAACCGTTGGGGTGAAACCAACCGTTGGGGTGAAACCAAGCATTGGGTGAAACCGACCGTTGGGGTGAAACCAACCGTTGGGGTGAAACCAACCGTTGGGGTGAAACCAACCGTTGGGGTGAAACCAACCGTTGGGGTGAAACCAACCGTTGGGGTGAAACAAACCATTGGGGTGAAACCAGCCGTTGGGGTGAAACCAACCGTTTGGGTGTAACTAACTTTGTGATGAAACCAACCAGTGGAGTGAAACCAACCGTTGGGGTGAAACTAACCGTTGGGGTGAAACCAACCGTTCTGGTGAAACCAACCGTTGGGGTGAAACTAACCGTTGGGGTGAAACCAACCGTTCTGGTGAAACCAACCGTTAGGGTGAAACCAACCGTTGGGGTGAAACCAACTGTTGGGGCGAAACCAACCGTTGCGGTGAAACCAACCGTTAGGGTGAAACCAACCATTGGGGTGAAACCAACCGTTAAACCAGCCGGTGGAGTGAAACCAAGCGTTGAGGTGAAAAAAGCCGGTGGAGTGAAACCAAGCGTTGGGGTGAAAACAACCGATGGGGTGAAACCAACCATTGGGGTGACCCCAACCGTTGGGGTGATACCAACCATTGGGGTGAAACCAGCCATTGGGGTGAAACCAGCCGGTGGTGTGAAACCAACCGTTGGTGTGAAACCAACCGTTGGGGTGAAACCAACCGTTGGGGTGAAACCAAGCATTGGGTGAAACCGACCGTTGGGGTGAAACCAACCGTAATGCAACCGTTGGGGTGAAACCAACCGTTGGGGTCAAACCAACCGTTGGGGTAAAACTAACCGTATTAGGGTGAAACCAAGCGTTGGGGTGAAACCAACCGTTAGGGTGAAACCAACCGTTGGGGTGAAACTAACCGTTGGAGTGAAACCAACCGTTGGGGTGAAACCAACTATGGGGGTGAAACCAACCGTTGGGGTGAAACCAACCGTTTGGGTGAAACCAATCGTTGGGGTGAAACCAACCGTTGCGGTGAAACCAACCGTTGGGGTGAAACCAACCGTTGGGGTAAAACCAACAGTTGGGATGAACCCGACCGTTGAAACCAACCGTTGGGGTGAAACCAACCGTTGGGGTGAAACCAACCGTTGGGGTGAAACCAACCGTATGGGATCGCTTGGGGTGAAACCAACCGTTGTGGTGAAACCAACCGTTGGGGGAAACTAACCGTTGGGGTGAAACCAACCGTTGGGGTGAAACCAACCGTTGGGGTGAAACCAACCGTTGGGGTGAAACTAACCGTTGGGGTGAAACCAACCGTTGGGGTGAAACCAACCGTTGGGGTGAAACCAACCGTTGGGGTGAAACCAACCGTTGGGGTGAAACAAACCATTGGGGTGAAACCAGCCGTTGGGGTGAAACCAACCGTTTGGGTGTAACTAACTTTGTGATGAAACCAACCAGTGGAGTGAAACCAACCGTTGGGGTGAAACTAACCGTTGGGGTGAAACCAACCGTTCTGGTGAAACCAACCGTTGGGGTGAAACTAACCGTTGGGGTGAAACCAACCGTTCTGGTGAAACCAACCGTTAGGGTGAAACCAACCGTTGGGGTGAAACCAACTGTTGGGGCGAAACCAACCGTTGCGGTGAAACCAACCGTTAGGGTGAAACCAACCATTGGGGTGAAACCAACCGTTAAACCAGGGAAAAGTGAAACCAAGCGTTGAGGTGAAAAAAGCCGGTGGAGTGAAACCAAGCGTTGGGGTGAAAACAACCGATGGGGTGAAACCAACCAGTGGGGTGACCCCAACCGTTGGGGTGATACCAACCAGTGGGGTGAAACCAACAGTTGGGGTGAAACCAGCCGGTGGTGTGAAACCAACCGTTGGGGTGAAACCAACCGT
>JASANG010001549.1:0-11183 GCA_030248215.1 Enoplolaimus lenunculus
AACGATTCGAAATCTTTTACTAGGTAATCTGGGTTAGGCACTTTGTAAGGCAGACATTCCTTAGAACCCGAAAGGAGAACCGGAGACCTGGCATCCGCAGCAGTAATTTCAAGAATATGTCTCTTTTCACCAGGTAGCCAGACTTAAACTCACTCTCTGCTTACTAGGCCACATTTGTATGTTTAGCTGAACACGGGCTATCCAAATAGGTTGAAAGTTACTTGCGGTTAAAGGCTTATGTTTGACTATGGGTGCTTTACGTAGTGCCGGGACTATTTTGTATTAGTGTGTTTCTAGTAGTTTAGTTTTTTTGGTTTTGCTATTTCTTAGCTCATTGCGATTTGTCATCTGGGTTCCCTATACAATGCAGGTTCTGAAAAGCTGACAGCACCCTCCTTTCTATCATTTGTTTAGGCTCAGAATACTAGGAAAAGGATATGTCACACTCAAAAAGGAGAGTGACCTGGCGGTCAAAGTCATGCATGCGTGCCGGTGGGTCTTGGGGGTTGCTTGGCACTTGGGCCTGAGTACGGCGATGTCAAAACCTTGGCGTTTTCCCCGCCTTAATCATGGGAGGCTCCAATATTTCAGCGCGACCCCTTCTGTGTTGGGCAGTCAATTTCACGCGTAAATCTAAACCGTCCAATCAGCGTGCACCGGTTGTGACGGTTGAATTCTTTTCATTGGCTCTTTGCAGCCGATTTCCGCAACCAATAGTATCGCGTTTTGCCGCGTCCTTTTCTCGCCGTTTTATTGGCCCTTTGTAGCCGTTTTGCATGGCCAATAGTATTGTCTCTGGCCGCGTATCTGAGTTTTTCATTGGCTGGAAACTCAAACCAATCACCTGAGGCCTGAGAGGGGTATATAGAGAGGTGCACGGGCTGCATTTTCAGTTCAGTTCAATTTTCAAAGATTTTTTCAGTCGCGAGCTCGAGCCGCGGCAGCAAACCGGTTCTCTCCGGTGCACTGTATGGCGACACGGTGCGCTTGAGAGAATTCGGGGCGCTGTATTAAACGTACCGGACGGGGGCACCAGAGAGGCGCTCAGAGCGCTACAAATTTTAGCAAAATTAAGGAGCTATAGGCCCAGTTAGGACTATGTAGTTTCACAAAAGGGGTGTGAGTAAAATTTCTAAAAATTCAAAGTTTCTTGTAGTTGGCGACAACACAGGACCTCAATTTAATTTGGTTTTAACTTTTGGGAAATCCGCATACCGTGCTAAAAACTAAAAGTCACCCAACCGGTGAAGGATAACCCGACTGGGGTCGAGCTGTGCAATTGTCAACCGCGACGGGAAGGCCACAGCAGCCTAGTGCTAAGCACTTAGGATATGTCAACCAAAAGAGCCAAGCCCCGGTCACGCTAGAAAAATTTGGTTTACCCCGTGACTTAAATGGTGCTTGCCGGGCCTTACTTAGGATAGTAGTAAGAATTTTCCCCAGGTTGACAATTGAACTGTTGGACGTGCAGCCCGTGTAGGACTTGCAAATTCCAGGAAATTCTAAACGAGACTTTGTTGCGCATCAGACGCGATCGGAGACATGCTTAGCCGGTGTTTAGGACATAGGAATAGTCTTGGGACCACGAGTATACACTCCGGGGGTTCATGGTACGCATGTATGGCATTTCAGACCGCAACTTAAGTCACTGTCCTATCGAGCCCCTCCTGCTACGCCCCTCAGAGGGATTCCCCGCCCAAACGCACATGCTAATCAAGGGTGTCTTTTGGACTTAAGCATTCCTTGGCCTACGTCGTCCAAACACATCGGGGCTCGGTAGCTTATAATCTCAGCAACTGCGCCGACCTAAAACGCTCAGCTTTCTAAGGCCCGATATCCTAGCGGTAAGGTGGTTAGTCCACGTTCAGGTCGCTACAGGTACACGTTTAAACTTGCTAATTTCTGAAACGAAAGATCCATAAATTTCTGTACTTTTAGCAATTACGTTTAACTATTCAAACTTATTCTTGCTATCAGCGCTCGGCGCAAACTAACTCAACTCCAGTCAACGTTCAACTTTCGATAACCTGAGGCATATCCCAATTAAGGTATAACCATGTTTCTCGTATCATACGTACTATGTGCTGCTACAATAAATCAAAACCTTACCTGGGTATGATTATTACACCTGGAGTGCTATTTCGAACATCCTGGCCTTGAGCCATGGCTTTTAAAATATCTTGTGTGGATTTTCAAAGCATCAAAATACTAGGTTAAAAGCTATAACTTTTACTAGCCTTGGTCTTAACTAGGGGTAAGATCAATAAAACCTAGAGGCTTGGATCGATCCGCCTTTTCTGTATAAGGGTCGCTGACCATATACTTTAAAATTCTTCAGGATCGCCTTTGGATCACCCGTGACACCAGCCATCCTTAGAACAGCAACCAAAGACCACGTTCATCCAGAAACCCACGCCTTGGAATTATTAAGAGAAATTTTAGCAGGCGGCCCGTTTGATAAACTCGGCCTTAACCCTGATTGCTACGGGTGCGAATTACTTCTCCGCTAAACGCGTATCGTCAAGGGCTTAGGCGTAAGACGATATCGGAATTTTGTGGCTCTCAAAACCCGATATCACGCCAGGGGGACCATCATCCTCTGGACACGTAGGCTTATAAGGTGGATCCACGGCCAAGGACACCCGTGAGGGATACCACTCGGATTCGTCCGCAGAGGTACCCGTTGATCGCAGCCGTAACATTATTGCACATTTGTCAAACTGTTCCCAGACTAGGTTAATTCTCTAATAACTTCAATTTCTAGTTTCAGGCCAACGTTTCGCTTTAACCCTATGATTTTTTAACTCCACGGCTGTTTTCACCCCAACGGTTCGTTTAATCGAGCGGTTGGTTTTAAACCAGCATAGTTTCATCCCAACGGCGGCTTTCATCCCAACGTTAGTTTCACCCAAACGGCTGGATTCACCGCAATGGTTAGTTTCCTCCCCAACGGTTGATTTCATTAATGGCTGGTTTCGCACCGATATGAGGTTACACATCATCGGTTGGTTTCGCCCCATCGGTTGTTTCACCTCAAAGTTGGTTTCACTCAAACGGTTGGTTTTTAGCCTAACGGTTGGTTTCACCGCAACGCTTACTTTCATTCAACGTTTGGTTTACCCAACGTTCGGTTTCACCCTAATTTGTTGGTTTCACCCTAAGCGTAATTTAACCAAACAGGTGGTTTCACCCTAACGGTTGGTTTCACCCAAACGGTTGGTTTAACTCCAATGGTTGGTTTCAAAATAAAAGTTGATTTATTTACAATAACTAGAAACAAACATTGTTCTATCGTATGTATTCACATTACACAATTCCTTAAAAACAGTTGAAAGCGAAAACAGAGTCACAGCCCGATTGCGGGACAAAAATTCTTCCGCTAACGTACTTATGCATTTTTATCGCGTATATACTGGTATGATGTTCAACATATGCTCAGATGTGTTCAGATGAGTTTCAAGAAATATAGCAAGAGCGGATAATACTCAACAAAAGCATGGAAGTATACGTACATTCTGTGTGGAAAAGAAAGTATCGAGCGCGTACTGCGTTTTTTTGCCCACAGCCATATTTGGTTGGGCAACGTTTCCAAAACAGAAGCAAGCAAATCAAATTTATATTCTAAGTAGAGCTACACATGTATTGCTTCAAAAATATATGCATATTGAATGCAACATTCAAACGTCCCTCAAGAGTGGATTGGAGTAGGGCCAAAACACGACACGCACTTTGACCTTCTGTACCACGCTAAATTTCTCAAGTGGCATGCCCTTGTCTAATGAATCATCGACTCTTGGTACTAGTAATGCATGTATACTGACTATTCTGTAGTGACCCGAATAAGATGAGGGCTGATATTTCTTTTGCCTGTTAAGAGGGCATCCCCTGTTATTCGGTTTCGGACTGTTATTTATTTTTAATCCACCATCCTCCGCCCTTCATTACTGATATATCCGGTAGTGCAACTATCCGTTGAATTAAACGTTTTTTGTCTTATATCAAAAGCTTAAGCGATAATGTAAGGTTATATATACTTAGGAACGTACTATCAAAACTTAAGTGTGCTTAAAGTTTCGAACTCAATTTTATTCGGTCCTGGAGTCACTTATGCACTACAAGCAGGAATAATTGACATTTATGAACTCTAGTTAGTGTTTACGGACTCTCTAATTACGGACTCTTATTAGGGATAAGGACTTCTAGTGATTGGGTCTCAAAATGGGGATGCTCCCCATTATTACACATATTATTAGGGTCACTGCAGTTGATAACACAGTCATTAGAAGTTACCGGGTGCCGCAGTTGTTGTCATGAGTTTGGTTTTCATGTTACCATTGCAATGCAGTTCATCTTCACCCCATTCGCAATCATAATTATAATCACATCGTTTCGAAATAGAAATACAATTGCCCAAGTTGCATGTGAACTCTGATTCTTTGTTGCACAGTGATATACTATTTATGGTTGGATTTGAATCTTAAAATATATTTGGGTTTGCATTGCATTTCATTTGTTTCACACCAGATTTCACGCTTATGGTTGATCGTACCATCATATGTTTATTAATATCGTATATTCTGAAACTTTCAGGCAATTTTGAAGCAAAAATACTTTTAAGTTTAACGTAATTAACCTATGGCATAGTTTTCAATTGTTCAAAAACATCACACGACTTAAAATAGCCACCATGCTACTAAATGTATTGAAAACTTGTAAGTCGTTGCGCTCAGTCGACAATACCTGTTAACTTCAAATGCTCCGCATAAAATACCTGGATTCACCACTGCGTTGGGAAATCTGGCTTCAACATTCCGGGTTCAAAAGTTAGTGACAGTGTGTTTATTACAGTTGGACTAGTTAGATTGTAGACTATAAACCAAGTATCCTGAACTTACTTGTTACACTATGCAGCCACTCGATATACGATGAAACTTTGGTATAAATGCCTGGTGTGTGTGGTTTCGCACACGCAAAACCGAAACTAACTACTCCGGTAACTTGCCATGTTGTCGAGTCATTTTGCAGTTGGCAAAATATAGGACCTCCACTGTCAGCCTGAAAAAAGAAATTCAGTTCTACCAGTGAGGTTTAACAATGGTCACAATTCTGCTGTGATCCATAAAAAGGTTAAATGCTGTCACCCACGTATAATCTACTTACGAACAAAGCAAGGAGCAAAGGTGGTTTCAATGCATGCAAACTAGACATTTTACTATGAAACAAATACTGAAAATACGTCAGCCTTTTGACTCGCTTCGCTAGCCGGGTTTCCTTTAACTAGTACTTATGTGGATAATGACGTACGGTGACTTACTACGAAAATCATAACCTAGGTCGCTGTATAGCAATAATTATGTAGTCTAATGCGGCGCAACCTGTGGCATATTTCGTACTAGTACGAACGAAAAAATATAAATGCGAATAAGAACTGCAATGCGACCGAAGTGTGAACCAGAGTCAGAACGAAGTGTGAATCAGAGTCCGAAGGATGTGTGAACCAGAGTCATAACGAAGTGTGAACCAGAGTCAGAAGGATGTGTGAACCAGAGTCATAACGAAGTGTGAACCAGAGTCAGAAGGATGTGTGAACCAGAGTCATAACGAAGTGTGAACCAGAGTCAGAACGAAGTATCAGCCAGAGTCGGAACGAAGTGTCAACAAGAGTCAGAAGGATGTGTGAACCAGAGTCAGAAGGATAATATGAACCAGACAACAAGATGTAGAACGAAGTGTGAACCAGAGTCAGAAGGTTGTGTGAACCAGAGTCAGAACGAAGTGTGAACCAGAGTCAGAAGCATGCGTGAACCAGAGTCAGAACGAAGTGTGAACCAGAGTCAGAAGGATGTGTGAACCAGAGTCAGAACGAAGTGTGAACCAGAGTCAGAACACAGTGAGAATTTATAAACGTGCTGGATAACTGTAATTTATATTGAAAGCTTGCTGTAACTTAATAAAATTGCATTGATTGCTTGAGTGTAGTATATATTGCAATTCGTAGAGTACAACCGTAAGTCTGCTTCTACCTCCGGTTGCGACAAAACTTATCTCTGACTTTAGGGTATTTTCCGCCGCAAACTCTGTCAAACTAATACAGTTTTTTAAAATAATTAAATTTGTTTTGAAATCCGTAAAAATTTATTGTGTGGAACCATAGAATTTTGCAATTTCTAACAATGACCGTATTATTTTCTTGCAATTTCTAACAATGACCGTATTATTTTCGTTAGCATCAACATACATTGACTAAATTGTACGTGAAGTCCTTTTTCAAGCTGCAGCTGCACCCCACTTAAAAATCATGTAATGCCAAAAAATATGAACAATGTTTCACACCGCAAAATAAACTGTTCCAGCTGCTTTTAAACGTCGTATTAAACCTACATTAAACATACGGTATTGGCAAAGAGGTTTAATACATGCTTCTCCGAAAACTTATCCTCCTATTACACCATGCTAAAATGTGTATCTGAATATTCATAGTTTGTGCTTTCCAGAATAAACAATATTTACTGATTTAAAATACAACCTTGTTTTTATCAGCAGAGGTTATTTTTTGCTTATCATAAATAGAGCGAATGGAATTGTTTCAAGCAGATGCAGTGCGAACGATTCAGAAAAAGATTACGGAGCACTGTAAACTTATATTCACTCGAGCAAGTTTTTGCTGCGAGAACTTACAGCTGATACTTGCTTGCAAGTTTTGTCCTAAATCCCGTTCGAAAAACTTACAGCTGCAAATAATTCATTAAAAAAATCATAGATAGGAATTTAGTTCACATGTGTGAATAACCATGCAAGTTCACTGACTTTATTGCAGCCGCTTTCTCATTAGCTGATAAAAAATGCAAGTTCTGCGTGCAATTTGCAGCAGCAAGTTCTCGCAACAAAAACTTGCAAGTGTGAATAGGGCTTTATTGATCTAAGAATTTTGTTGTTTCTATACCTGACAAGTGTCTTTGCCTCCGTGTGGCAAACCGGCACATATTTGTGTGTTTTGTATTTTTCTAACAGCATTCAACGTTGGAAATCGTCTACAGACATCGCTGTCCATAACTGGCAGTTCTATTTGTTGTAGAAAATCAGCTGAAGAGATACAAATTTAACAGTATTAGCTTTCCCAAGAGTTTTTTGACACGTTATCCGTAAATATCTATGTTTAAAACGTTTGGTTTCTACGTTTTTGATAGCAATAATGCAGCGTTGTGCGATGGATGTTCTTTCAACTAAAAATCGTACCCTTATCTGGCCTCTAACCAGCTCACTTGCTAGGGGCTAAAAAATTTCAAGAGCAGCATTTAAGAGTTTTCGTTGACTTACAAGCACGGTTACAAATTTTCTAGCGGAAGCAAAATTCTTCCAGGGTGGGCTAAGCATTCCAGCTCCCAGTTTGGCTACTGGACCGCCCGTTATTCTCAGATATGTTTAGCACCTTTGCTTACCCCAGTATGTTTATATGAAACAACAGCTGTACCATATTCTCAGTTTTAAAAGCCATATAGTCACGCAATGACTGGTCTTTGACAATACGCCTTTGTTGTTACGGATAATTTTAATTTTTCTCTATCAATACGATTTAAACTAAAATAGTAGCGTTTAGTACCACATATTGTTTAAATTGATATAAAATATATATCTGAGTGTCAACTTTCCTAACACTAAATTGAAACTTACATTGTGACAAATGCCAACCAACCGCGCCCATTCCTACAACGCTACATTTCAATCCACGTGAAACTGGTTGCATTTTGTTTGACGGGATGCATGCCGGCATTACGTAAGCCCCAAACTCCAGCGGTGCTGATAACTGAAAATGATATAAACACGGTAAAGTAGGCTTAACTGTTTTAATTTTTAAAATCAATACTATTTAAGTGAAATAGAAATAAGAGTGTGATTTCAGACGTTGCTGACATAATACAACATAGAAAATTGTTAGTCTGTACTATCTTCTACTCACAAAACTTAAGAATACTTTTAATAATGCAATATCGTTGTAGTGCTTTTTGGCATTGTAATTTGAGTGCGAAATAACGTTTGTAACGTGTCGCCACTGATCGTACGGTCCTAATGATGAATTTCGAGTCAATCCTGCGCGTACTGCTAATGTTAAACCTAAAATAAAGCATTATAATGTAAACTTAAAATGGCTGGGTTTTCGAAATTGTACTTAATTACGACTTTAGTACTTAAGTACGTGCTAAGTAATTACTTAACCATTTTGTCGTCTTTAAAAGCGCAATTGCGTCATGTAATTAATCATGTCGCTGAATAAAATTGGTATATTACAATTTAACGGTTCCGGTATACTAACGTTATGCGGGGTTCACGTTATAACCCGGGCAGCTTGGGACACGTTTTGTCCCTATTAGACTATTGGGTCACATTTTGTCTGCTTGTAGACCCCATATCGTATTTGTGTCGGAAACAATTTGCAGGCATGTATTTGGTATTTAAAGCACGTTTGTGCCTCTGCCGTCCAACTTTTCATTCATTTATTAGTACCCAAAGATTACACTGTCCCGCTGAATATCATGATGTTCGTTGAAATTTTGGAATATCATATGATATTCGCATAAATGTCCGACAGTGTCACGTGACATACCGTCCCTTGTACACATTGATCATTTGATAGCGGTGGTTTGTAAGCTAATGTCATATGACATTCGAGTTTTGTCTGTTTACCCGATATAAGTGCCCAAATTTTAATGTTGACTTCGAATCAACATGGGACAAACCGTGTCCCACCTGCCCCCGTTATAACGTAAACCACGCACTAGCCTTAACTGAATTTGAAGATTCATCGTTCTTCCTTAATATAATGCAAAACTATTACTTTCTTGTTATGACAATGGCTCAGATTTGGCATTTATTTATTTTTGCTCGAAAATTTCAGTATTTACTTAAGTCGTCGCCATAAGCAATTACTTAAGTATAATTTAAGTAAATAATTAAGTAACATTTTAGAAACCCGGCCAATAAAGCTAAATTATTAAAACGTTCATAATTTATACATGTTCATGAGGGATTAAAATCTCCATCAACACTCCCTTGGGTACGTAGCAGTTAAAAAAGCAATATTTCTTAATTAACAAAATTGCATATTGAAATTCAATAATATATTCTTTATGAGTAGAGGAAAAATGGGGGTTCTGGCACACTTTTGCACTAGTTGGCACCATGCCAGCCCCAGTTGGCACAGTTCCAACTAGTGCAAAAGTTTGAAAGGTCAATTTTGTAATAGTACAATGAGTCACGGTTAATACTCGACAACCTCGAGCGCAACTTTCAAACGTCAATCGGTTTGTTTTCTAATGAAAACGTTTGATGTATTAATGCTAATTCTGCAATATTGCAAAGCGCTGTCATTGTTCATATATATTTCACTTGCGCCAGTGCAGTTTCAATAAAACAATTATAATGCTGCGCGCAAAGAATCAGGTGTTTATAGTGAAAACATTTAATCGAGTGTGTTTATATTTGCTACCACGTATTTAAAGCCATGCGCAGCAAATGTAAATTGCTCAGTCGTCCATTATTTTAAATTTTCTGATTTTGCTGCGAAGGCTGCTCATTGCAAGATGTGTGTTAGGCTTATCCCGAAACTTTCTCGTGATTTTGCAATTATTGCAATTGTGCTAGTTTTTTTAAATGAAAAATAAATAAAATGCAACTATTAAAATCGCTTGTATACTCACTAAATTCTAAAAGAGAAGCTTCAGATTTCAAACAATTAATATAAAATGTTTTAAAGGCTGGTGATATTTCCGCAGATTGCAGAACTGACATCTGCTTGAGCTAATAAACTTGAAAACCTTAGCTGTTTTGCTCTTATACAATTGCAATAAACAGTAGAAACTGGGGATGTATTAAACAGGGTAAAGCGTAATACAGATTGTAATATATTCACACCACTTGTGGCATTGCATGGTGTTCTTAGCAACGCTATGCATGAAGCAGTCTGACGAAATTAATTTTGAAAACTTATGTTTGTAAAATTACGACCTGTGCAAGTTTTAATGGTCCAATAGTTCCACAGTTGGCACCTTTTGCGCTCGCTCACCGCAGAACAATTTTTAGCATTGCACTGCAGTGTGTACATGCTGGATTGCACATTTGTTTAAATTGCGTTGCTTTGCTGTTGTATGATAGACGACTGCACATGATGCAACTGAACAAAAATAAATCTGAGCAATGGGTGATTCATTGTTTATATAGTTTCAAATGTTTTTGTATGTACATCTATTTATTACGTATGTTAGGAAAAGCTATATAACTTGAGTGCGTGTTGTGAAATTGTTCAGTTTTGCTTGCTGAATTTTTGAAAATTGTAGTGTTGCTTTGCAAGCAATACAAAAATTGTGGCAAGACACAGAAAGATTTCTGTGTTCATGCGTAGTAAATTACAGTCAAAAATGATGTTTTGTGAAATTATTAGCAGCTAGGCATTATAGACGCAATCACAAAACTCAAAGCTCGATTACGCAACAAGCGTTTATGGCTCTTAAATTAAATACAATACGCGCAATAGATATTGCAGAAAAACTGATCTAGTTGGACAATATTACTTTACTTTACATGCGCGATTGGACTTACCAAAGCTCCATTAAATTAAACCTAACTTATGCAATCCAAATTGCAAGCGGACGAAGTTGTGCAACTCAGTTCGCTGCGAAAAGTTGTGTTTTGAGTTGCACATTTTAACACCAATAGCAAAAAATAAAATTTTGCGTTGATCAAAGTTAAGAGCCAAATGGTTCGTCGTGTTTGGGGTTCACGACTTAATACGTCCCCCACGATCAACGCAAACCAAGTTGCGCAACTCAAATCGCTGCGAAAAGTTGCGATTTTAATTGTAGACAAAGTAGCTGAAAAATGGAGGTTTGCGTTGATCAAAGTTAAGAGCCAAATGGTTCGTCGTGTTTGGGGTTCACGACTTAATACGTCCCCCACGATCAACGCAACCCAAGTTGCGCAACTCAAATCGCTGCGAAAAGTTGCGATTTCAATTGTAGACAAAGTAGCTGAAAAAAATGGAGGTTTGCGTTGATCAAAGTTAAGAGCCAAATGGTTCGTCGTGTTTGGGGTTCACGACTTAATACGTCCCCCCACGATCAACGCAACCCAAGTTGCGCAACTCAAATCGCTGCGAAAAGTTGCGATTTTAATTGTAGACAAAGTAGCTG
>JASANG010000728.1:0-11174 GCA_030248215.1 Enoplolaimus lenunculus
CGAGAATGCACGCTTTTTGAAAGTTTTGCAGAATGTTCTCTGCAGGAACGCTGAGCTGGAATGAGGTAACTTACGTACAGAATATCCTAATTAGCCGCTTCGACACCATGCACAAATTGGACAGCTAAACGTCTCATTTAAGTTGTTATTAAAAGTTTGATTTTTGTAATTTTTCGAAAAAATTGTATTACAAATATGTAATTACCATAGCTAGTCGATATTATTGTGTTATGCTAATGACACAGTGCAATAGATTACGTGTTCCTGCGATGTTTGTTCTACTGAAATTGCTAACTAAGACAGTAATTTTTTGTAACAACCTCCCATGCATTATAGCTTAGAACAGGCTGCTTTTTGGTGGATTGTAATGGAACAAGTGTACGCTTTAGACTTATATTTTGTTTAGGCTTAGGCGTACGCTTAGGAGTAGTCTTAGCATAAAACCTCACCGTATCCCATGCAAAAGAAAGAAACTAGGTAAAGGTGCCCCTAGAACGGACAGATTGTGATATGTTTCGCTTGAAGCATGTAAAAGAGTTTAAACAAGGGTTAGTTACACCATAGATCAGTAGGTTGTCAGTCTAGGTAGGAACCAAGGGACACCAGACCTTTAACTAAGCAGCTGGAAAAGCGGACTAGAGCGGGGATCGAACTCTCAGCCTATGGATCCGTAAGCGAGCACTCTACCATTGCGCCACGAAGCCCGCTTGACCAACTGCATTTTTCGTCGACTATATTTGTCGACCGTATGCTGCCAGCTAGCATACATACAGTGCACTGCACTATATTGCATGTGCACATAACGGACAAGCATGTCTCACATGCTTACATGCCCTTATTTTCAACAAGGTCGTCCATTGACCGTCCATCCTATTTTCGACTGGATACCGTGCTCATAGCGCGGAAATTTGCCATTGCGCTCACGGCGTAGGCCCCATGTCAGTCTAGATAGGAACTGGGACATCAGGCCTTTTAACTAAGCAGCTGGAGAAGCGGGCTAGAGCGGGGATCGAACTCTCAGCCTATGGATCCGTAAGCGAGCACTCTACCATTGCGCCACGAAGCCCGCTTGACCAACTGCATTTTTCGTCGACTATATTTGTCGACCGTATGCTGCCAGCTAGCATACATACAGTGCACTGCACTATATTGCATGTGCACATAACGGACAAGCATGTCTCACATGCTTACATGCCCTTATTTTCAACAAGGTCGTCCCTTGACCGTCCATCCTATTTTCGACTGGATACCGTGCTCATAGCGCGGCAATTTGCCATTGCGCTCACGGCGTAGGCCCCATGTCAGTCTAGATAGAAACTGGGACATCAGGTCTTTTAACTAAGCAGCTGGAAAAGCGGGCTGGAGCGGGGATCGAACCCTCAGCCTGCGGATTCTTAAAGCGAGAACTCTACCACTACGCCACGTAGCCCGCTTGTCCAACTGCATTTTCCGTCGACTATAGTTGTCGACCGTATGCTGCCAGCTAGCATACATACATTGCACTGCACAATATTGCATGTGCACATAACGGACAAGCATGTCTCACATGCTTACATGCCCTTATTTTCAGCAAGGTCGTCCCTTGACCGTCCATCCTATTTTCGACTGGATAGCGTGCTCATAGCGCGGCAGTTTACCATTGCGCTCACGGCGTGGTACCCATGTCAGTCTAGGTTGGAGCCGGGACATCAGACCTTTTACTAAGCAGCTGGAAAAGCAGGCTAGAGCGGGGATCGAACTCTCAGCCTATGGATCCTTAAGCGAACACTCTACCACTGCGCTACGTAGCCCGCCTCTCCAACTGCATATTTCGTCGACTATATGTGTCGACCGTATGCTGCCAGCTAGCATACATGCAGTGCACTGCACTATATTGCATGTGCACATAACGGACAAGCATGTCTCACATGCTTACATGCCCTTATTTTCAACAAGGTCGTCCCTTGACCGTCCATCCTATTTTCGACTGGATACCGTTTTCATAGCGCGGCAATTTGCCATTGCGTCCACGGAGTAGCCCCCATGTCAGTCTAGGTAGGAACCAAGGGACATCAGACCTTTAACTAAGCAGCTGGAAAAGCGGGCTAGAGCGGGGATCAAACTCTCAGCCTATGGATCCGTAAGCGAGCACTCTACCATTGCGCCACGAAGCCCGCTTGACCAACTGCATTTTTCGTCGACTATATTTGCCGACCGTATGCTGCCAGCTAGCATACATACAGTGCACTGCACTATATTGCATGTGCACATAACGGACAAGCATGTCTCACATGCTTACATAGGTAATGTTTATAGTATTAGCTTCATAACTTCTATAAAAATAGTTGTCATCTATATCTCTGACGGCTGTCTTTCAGTGTTAACACGCTTGCGGTCAGTGAAACAAGAAACATATGGGCCCAACGAACGTTCATCTGTTAAGCTATAAATTGACACTATGGGTTTTCAAGGCGTTCTAAAGTACAACTATCAACATGCTTTTCGTATAACAGTCAGTTGCTTTTTAAAAGTTATCTCAATGGAGCGCCAGCAGAACATGTTCTTTGAAATATTTAACAACGTTTGAATTGTATTTTCTTGATGAAGAGCTTAAATTGTCACGGCATAGAACACAATTTGGATAAGTTTCTCGACTTCACATCATCAAATTGTCATGGTAGATAGCTAAAATAGTCGAGCACGTATGCGTGACATTTTTTATTCGATAATCAATAGACGCAATTTGTAATCTTGCAATATTGAAATATTTACTAATCAAGTTTTGGAAACATTATATTTTAAAACTCCAAAAATATCCTCTTCCAATGAAGAATGCTAGATTAGATCAGTTATAAACTGAACATTATAAAACCCAACAAACGCTAAAATTAAGCTGATAGATGATGTCCGCTGGGCCCATATGTTTCTTGTTTCACTGACCGCAAGCGTGTTAACACTGAAAGACA
Organism: Enoplolaimus lenunculus; assembly: GCA_030248215.1. Classification (NCBI taxonomy): domain Eukaryota; kingdom Metazoa; phylum Nematoda; class Enoplea; order Enoplida; family Thoracostomopsidae; genus Enoplolaimus; species Enoplolaimus lenunculus. Next base: position 2,946 of record JASANG010000728.1, read on the forward strand.
GCCGTCAAAGACATAGATGACAACTATTTTTATAGAAGTTATGGAGCTATTATAAACATTGCCTACTGATCTATGGTCTAACTAACCCTTGTTAAAACTCTTTTACATGCTTCAAGCGAAACATATCACAATCTGTCCCTTCTAGGGGCACTTTCACCTAGTAAAATTTTTGGACCTCGGTGCGTCGGCATGAAACAATTTTCTTCCTTTATTTACTTTTTGCTTTAGCTTTCCTACAGATAGCCAAAAGTATATTCACTAGCTAGCTTATTTCCGATCCAATATTTTTGCTACGCGATACAGAAAATTACAAAAAATGAAGACTGAAGGGCAAATTATTCACCTTGCCATGAAATGAAGAAAACAGTTGTTTTAGTATAACAGTCTCCCTGTTTCAAAGTGTTTCAAGTAATGCCTACCAGTTTCTCAGTTTTCTAGTTTCCCGGTTTTCTACTTTAATACCAAGTGTAATAGCTTCAGTGCAGCTGCCTCTAGTCTACCAGTTTCCCAATGACCACATATTTCAGTTTTTGTTTCTAAGTCGCTTAGTTTCAAAGTCTCCCAGCTTCACAGTTTGACCGGTTCAGAGTTTTCCAGCCTGCCAGTTTCCAGCCACCAACGTTCCCTGTCTCCCAGTTTTCCAGAGTATTCAGCATAAATAACTAAGCCAGAATAAGCGTTACGAAGTCTTAAGCCTAACTCTAGAAGCTGATAGGCAAAAAGGTCTAAAAATAGCAGCTAACCGTAGTCTTGTTCTAGAACTTTTAATATTGTATATAATCTGACATATGCGCTTAATGAAAACTGAACCCTACGGTGTGAAGTTGACATCTCAGTATAGGTTGTTCGCAACTGAGAAACTTTTCACAACACTATGGGTGTATAACGGTATTTTATAATCGTCTCAAAATAAAACGCATTGTGTACCGGAAATGCAATTCTCGCATATCAATAATCTGCCAGATTGTACTTGGAATCTGATTGGAATGCTTCATTAGCACTGATCGGTAGGCTCGAATAACGATTAAAACCAACAGTCAACAATGCAAAATTGGCTCACAGTAGGCGGAGTTGTACATGTTTCTGGCAGGGTACAACCGGAGGTCTCCCATGTTATTAAGAACAGGAACGTTTTTCTGCGGGACTAGAAAAGAGCAAGCTTAAGCTTTAGACTAATTCTTTTTTTGCTTGGCTTAGGCTTAAGCTTAGGCTTAGGAATATGCTAATTCTTACGCTTAGGTTAGGCTTATTCTTAGGCTTGGACTGTGTATGTCGCAATCAGGAAAGAATTACGTAAAATTCGCAGAAAATTAGCGTAAACCAAACAACTTAACAACATATTGCAGATATTAACTAATATGAACTAAATTAACCATCATGCGGGGTTCACGTTATAACCGGGCCAGCTTGGGACACGTTTGTTCCTATTAGACTATTGGGTGAGATTTTGTCTGCTTGTAGACCCCATATCGTATTCAAAAATTCGTATTAAATTTTAACGTTGACGTCGAATCAACATGGGACAAACCGTGTCCCGCCTGCCCCGGTAATAACGTGAACCCCGCATCATTTTTACAATATTGTATATACCTAGTGTAGTAGTGTTCATTCCAGATTTCAAGTAGCAAGCATCCTGCCAGCGCTAGATTGATTGCACGAAAATGCTTGCAATGATTCTTTCACCAAAGAGTGTAAAATCTGACATATGCACTTAATGAAAACTGAACCCTACGGTTGAAGTTAATATCTCCACAGTATAGGTTGTTCGCACCTGATAAACTTTTCACACTATGAATGTCTAACGGTATTTTATAGCCGTCTAAAAATAAAACGCACTGTGTACCGGAAATGCATTGCACCCTGGTTTTTTGGTGTCCTGGCGACCCACCCTAAATCATATTACCCTATAGCCTGTAAATAACTTAAATGCTATGTTTGTGCTTTTTCAGTGACACATTTTAAAATTGCAATTATTTTTAATTTCAGTGTTCTAGTCTGACAGCAGCTTTAACATTATATTCTTTTCCAAACTCGCGTATCCCAATGCCCCAAATTGTTCCAGTCTTCCAGTCACAAAAACTTCTAGTCTCTGCCGGCTTTAAGTCTGTGAAAATTCTGAAAAGGTCAATTTTGCCATTCACGAAGATTTGCTACTAAATTTGTTTTTATTTTCATTTGTACTATTAAAAGGGTTTTCGGAAAGACTTTGCTAGCTGGTCGTAAATAGGCTCCAGTTTTTATATGTAAGGACTCCAATCGAAGGCAACGCATATAACTGATTCAGAATTCGCGTTCTCTCGCGGAAACCAGCTTTATAAGTTCGTCGCTTCGTTTCATGAGCTATAGATTCTTTAAGTGGATGATCTCCTGTATCGCGCGGTACGCCTCAAAAGCTCTCCGAATATATATGCTGGCACATTCTGTGCCGGCCAGGATACGTCATTAGGTTTCGTGACTCCGGAGAGAAAAATGGTCCAATCTATATATTTATTGTAACAAGTCTTCCTGTTAGACAGCACATATTTTCCCATGTTATCGTCATCTATGTTGATTGCTGGTGTGGTTTTTATCTTTTAGCCAGACGTACCTGTAATGTATAGTTGAGCCATAGTAGTGAACATATTTCAGTTACCTACAGTTTAATAGTTAGTGCTCACCTATTAGTCATTATGCCTTAGAAATCACGAATTAAAGTTTAAGCATGACTTTTCGTTTCTCTTGGTCTAAGTTTCGGGGTTTTGCCAAAGTTTATCCCTTACTGCGGCGAAAAAATGCTGTTGTGGCAGCGGCGTCAGTTTGTCCTGGAACAGGATTTCTTCTGAACATGAATGAAAATTTTGATCCGACTGTGTCTTCTCCAGTTACTATTGATTGCTTGCGTGCCGTTGCCGCGGAAACTCAGCCTGATAAAAGACTTTTCGAGAAGTCATATATTACAGAGGTATATATTACACGTCTAGCGTACAAGGTATGCTTCAGACATTTGCAACAAAAACTTCTGTGTAATACGTACGTATACTTACGCGATATGCTTTTTTCTGCTATTAAAAATTAATTCATTCAATACAAATATTTGCTGTTGAAAATAAGTTTTCCCGAATAAATAAATGGAATACATACATGTATTTTCGGGAATTTCTACGTACGTATATTTCTTTGCGTAATTTAGTGGATTTATATTTTTCTGTCTGAATTATGTCTGTAGTCCTTCTCCTCTTTGTAGCAAACGGATGTGTCCGATTTATCACCTGGCGAACATCGCTTTCTTCAGTTTGCTTCCGTCTGTTCAAATAACCAATTGTTCATGACACCGCGAGATTTTTTGGATTCCGTAACTCAGGAGAAACCGAAACGTATGTAATACGGCGAACGTAAATTATTCGTTACCTAGTGTATGTATACTACAGTCACGTCTAAGTTTTGATGGGGTTTCTGTTTACATTGAGTACATCGCAGGATTAGCTACTGTAGTTAGATAACTGTGTTGCCCAAAGGCGGAATCTGCGCGCCGAGAAACGCACAATACTTAATATCTAACCCGCAGCACCTGCGCTAATCGCTTTTCCACTAGCTTAAAGCCTGGATTGAATTCAATTTCCTGTGGTAGATAATACTTACGTTCAGCCAACTCCGTTGTCCATGAATGCAAAATATAAACTCATCATAAATACAAGACTAATTCCCCAATAACTCACTAAACCAGTTTAAAGTGTAAAAATCCGGTTCTTAAAATTCGAGGCAAAACATTCGAGGCAAAACTTGCAAACAAAATTACAGGAATCAATAATATAAATTTTGGATGCCAGGCTACCTTCGCCTAATTTGCATAAATTAGGCGCCGTGTAAGTAAAATCGTCGCCTCCATAACACTACATAAACACAAACATAACAACAACATAAAATGCGTGGTGATGACATGACTATTTCGTCATCACCGCTATAAGTACATTACAATAACAACATATAACACGCATGGTGATGACTATTTCGTTATCACCACTAGCTGAGTCATTCATAATAATAATAATAAGTAAAAATATTTATTTCAGGGCCAGAAAGGCTTGGGGGTTCCATTCCAGGGGCGTTATCTAGTAAAACCAGGGGAGATTAGTGTGGCGCAGCAGGCACTATGCTCCCACAATTTACACTTTTGTTTTCGGTTGAAAACCAACTAAACTAAATTATTTGTAGTTAGGTTGTTATAAATAGTTATTTTATTGTGATTTTGTCGTTAGGGTTGTGAGAACGAAATAATAGTAATATTTAGTGTACTGCACTCGCTTTTCTAGCTCCATTATAAGTTTCCTTCCAGAATATTGTTTGCTTATGGTAAACAGTGTTCGTTCCGTATATGTAGTAATAATTTTATTATAGCACGAACGCATCGTAAGGTGTTATCTCAAGGCGATATAATTATGCTAACAAAAAAAGCACTAACGCTGAGGAAACGATCGAAACTATTTTTTCAAGATTTGGACACAGACGGTAGGCTCATAACTCGGCCTGAAGTGGTTTATATGTTTTATTTGGAATTTTTAAAATGAACGCTTATTTTTGATTGCCAGTCATTGATCCATGATAGACATTTCAGAGCTTTTCAAATTTCAAAGTTGTCATTCGTTAACCATACCATATCGCAAAATAGCGTTAACCCTACCCGGACGCGTGTTACAAAATGCTTTGTGACACGTATTAGGGTAGGGCTGTGACACGTGTTCGCGTACCTTATAGTATTTTAAGTTTAAATTTTTTTATTGCGAACGATGCATAAACGATTCTGTCACAAATTTTTACTCTTTCAAATGCTTTGATTGCTAAAGACCATACGGCTTATACTCGGATTCTAATTTGATTGTTTTCATGTTGATATTAAGTAGTGATGTTTGTTACTGACAAAATAAAGTATCGCGACAGAAAAATGACGTGAAAAGTTGATGTGATTTATGTTATTGCTATTTAATATACATGTGTTCTGTTTCAGGTCTCATTTCCTACACCGAATACTTGTTTCTGTTGTGCCTTCTTACAAGTAATTGTACGATAATTGAACTTGTATCGGTTTACCGAATTTTGTTTTGATCCTGTCGAGCACAACCGGGTTGTAAAAAAATATTGTGTGATCCTAAACGCAATTACATAAACAGGAAAATGAAAACACGACAGTTTTAACCCGTTGCCGTTGATGATATAGCATATTTACATTTTCTGCGACTGCATATTTTTGCTAGCTTTGGTTATATTAAACTATTTTATAGCGATAAAAGTATATACGTATAGATTAGGGCACATTATGTTTTGACAGTTTTAAGTATCTTTTCTGTTCATTTTACAAATTCGGTTGCTAATATCTTATTTATACGATTTTTAGAGCCGCGACGAGACTTTGACATCGCGTTTAGTATGTTTGATATAGATCATAACAAAAGGGTTGAAAAATCAGAATTTTTGGTGGTAAGTCAAAGTTATAAATTGCCTCATATTTATAATCACTGGTATCGTATGTTCTTTTGGTTTTGGTATTTTCCTTGCTTCTGTGGCAAGCATTTAAATTTTATGTTCTCATACAATTTCCGAGTTCAGTCAAATATAACATTTTTATGTATACATTGTGAGTGTGACTGGTATTGTTTTTGTTGCGTTATAGATTCAGGGCTTAATTTTGATGCTACGTCGTGAAGGCAAAGCGCATACGTTTGATCAACACGTTAGTGACGTTTTGTGTTTTACGGCTATAATGATGTTATTTTACTCTCTGTTTGGCTTTTGAAATTTTTCTGTATTTTGTTTCTGGATTGATGGAATAAGCAGGAACAACCAGATGTATGGCTTCAGCAACAAATAGACATCGGTTTCAACAACTCCTATTATTATTATTGTTGAGATTTGGATGTTTTTTCTGTTGCCGTGCGGTTACAATGTTGAAGCAAATAAACTTTATTGCAAATTTTTTCAGCTTAAAGAAGTCACTGATCGTACAACGAAATTGATGCTTGATCAAGATCGGCTTAGGTTACGAAAATCGTTTGTTGACGAGGTTTGTTCTCCAAGGTTATCTGTGTAGTATTTCAGATTCTGAACGGCGAACATATTTTGTTTCTGTACTTGTTACTACTGTAAATTATTGAAATTATTAGAATTTAGGATGAATACCCTAGAAAGTCTTTAAACAGTGAAGTCCCGATGTATAGTATGGAAATCTAGAAGGAAGTTGGAACATTTTCCCGATTACGTTTATTGTCAATGTAATTTCAACGGAGGTTTGTGTTACTTAAATTTGTTACCACGGTAAAGATTGAAACATGTTTAGTATTGCGGGAGCACTTGGTAAGCTGATATTACATTTTTGTTGGCTTGTTAGGATTTGTTTTGTTGTGCTTTTATTTAGATCTTGCAAACCGTTTTGTGTTTTGGAACAAATACTCCGGTTATTGTGCAGCATGTGTTTGCTTTACCGTTCCTATGTAGTTTTCTTAGCAGAAAATATAATTTCGCTTAATTTGAATAATTTTACATTGTCTGATTTGTTAGTTAGTCTGTGCGGCGATATATGTTATTTGCGCGTGAAACTGTTGCTTTTATACACTCTTTGGTTGTGCGTTACCATTGTTTTAGTTAAGTTTCTGTTTTTTGTGAAGGAATTTATTTTGATAGTCTTCAAGTGATTGCGGCTTGCCAAGACTATGACCGCATGCATTTTCCAATCCCTGTCTGCTTTGGCAATCCCATACACGACCGGCTTCGTTACATATTTGTGGGCCATTTCGAAATGCTGTGTACCTCATTGAATCAATAACTTTCTTGACGTAAAACGTTGAGATTTTCACGCTTAACTTCATAACTTTCAAACCTGTGGCACGTTAGTTTTTAATTTTTTATGTTGTCCTTAAAGCATACGAAGATCTGTGATGTAAAACTGTTCATGGTCACAATTGACAGACCATTAAATTTGGATTGCTTTCAGGTTGGCAATATGCTGGATGATTTCTTGGAAGAACCGGACGTTGAAGAAGTTGGTGCCGAATATCAGAACTCAGTGGCTTCGGACACTCAAGAAATAGGTGTTAACGCTAGTACACCAGTGGAACCAGAAAAGTTGTCACTGTTTGACGTAAGTCAAGGTGCATGACATTCAAGCGGAGATGCTGTTTTGTTGTTTGAACGTTTTTCCCTGGACTACTTTGCATTTATACCGCTTTGTTATAGTACCTTTGTAAAACTTAAAAATTTGTTTGCATTATAGTTGCCTGGGCATTCACTGTATCTAGGCTGAGTAGGGATGCAAGATGCAACCGGACTGAAATTTTCTTCATGCAGGGATTTTCACCGCAGGTAGTCAGATCTGAGTTCTAGTTTACGCGCAAAAGTATTGTCAAGACATAAAAATGTTAAACCGGGGGACAAAATCATCTGGATTGCGATGTCCGCGTAACAGCGACTGCTGCCCATTGTAGGGGACACTTGGTTTTCATGTTTGAAGCGTGTAGAAAATGCCTAGTCTTGTTGCTGATTGTATTTTGTTGTTTAAAGAAGTGTATGAATGCCGTGGAACATTATTTATGGGTAAGTTTTAGCGTGCTTCTTGCACTGTTTCTAAACATGTTCTTTCAAATACAATATTTATTATTATTATTGAGCGAAGCGAAACTCCGAGCGAAGCGCGGAGTTTCGCGAAGCGTTTTATGTTTTGTACTTGGGGGTCGAAAGGTAGATGTACGTCCGTCCGAAAAGAATCTCAGGAACGGCTGAACCGATTTTGATAAACTTTTTTGTTTGAAAGCCATTTATGCTGGAGTGTTAACCTCGCATTGGGGTTTTAAAATTTTAAACCGTTTCTTACCGACAGGCTAATTTGCATAATTAATTAAGCCTAAATTAGGTCTTTCCACAATATTTCGCTAATTATTACAGTTATAAGCAATCTAATTTTAGCATTAAAGGGTTTTTGGGTGCGATAGACTGTTTACAAACCTCCCGAACCGATACTTGAGCAGCTAGCTAATAGATAATTTGCATATTAGCATAGTTTATAAGCCTAAATTAGGACTTTTTCCAATATTTCGCTAATTATTACAGTTAGAAGCAATCTAATTTTAGCATTAAAGGGTTTTTGGGTGCGATAGACTGTTTACAAACCTCCCGAACCGATACTTCAGCAGCTAGCTAATAAATAATTTGCATATTAGCATAGTTTATAAGCCTAAATTAGGACTTTTCCCAATATTTCACTAA
>JASANG010000572.1:0-11088 GCA_030248215.1 Enoplolaimus lenunculus
TCTCTGGAATGCCCCACATACGTATTTCGGGCAACCTTCCAGCATTACTTTGCTTACATTGAATTCTTAAAACGGTAAGCGTAATCGTTCTATGAAAAGAAAACTTGCATGAAAATGTTTGTGCATTTGCTAACTTTTGCGCATAGCGCAAAATCGGCTGCTTAGTTAAATTTAATTCGAACGCGTGAACGCAGTTGAAAGTCAGTTTAATTTGTTGCACCTGCGTTTTGATTGGCTAATTAGAAACTGCGTTGTTGAGCGCTTTTTAATTAATGCAAACTTTTTGGATTTCTGTAAATATCTCGAATTAATTCAAATATCGAACTTGTTTGATATATCGCAGTGTATGGATATAGCGAATGACATAGTTTTACATTTATTTTGCATTAAAAGTAGAAATTTTCAGATTTGAAAGCTAAAGTATCTAGTAAAGCCTTATTCGCGCATGAATGTTTCATCCATTTGAGACTTTCAGCTGTAAGTTTTCCATACGAATTTTCGTATGGAAAACTTACAGCTGAAATTAGACACAAAAGGAATTAATTCATAAGTATGAATAGCCGTCGTTGACATGACTGCTAATATATAGGTTCTTTTTTACATTTTTTGCAGTTGGTTGCAAATACTTCCAGCTGCAAGTTACTTGTTGTGCAACTCCGGGTTCTCGCTGCAAAAATATGCACATGTGAATAGGGCTTTATTCAGACGTGCTTAATTCAAACAATTTGATAGTCAATGTAAGGGTAAGCGTTATTTTACACTTGGATAATGCGACGTAGGAAGCGCTTAGGGTCCAGCGGATCGACTACTGTCCGCCTCGGAGACACAACTCTCTTACAGACATCTTAGCCCTCCTCCTGCCCTGGCCAAAAATAGTTGCACAGCAACACAAATGAATTCTATAATTGTCAGGACAAAATACTTCAACCCTGTATATATAAATACCTTTGCATCCGCTGTTAAAATTTTTATTATTCCAACTTGAAATTTGATTTCAGTTGAAATTTAAAATATTCATGTGAGAAAGCGTTAAAGTAGTATAACTGGAAAGCTTACTGATACAAGTCGGCTGTTGTTGATTGACGGCTTCGGTTCCAGGTTGACGCGCGTAGCCTTCGTTGCATTCGCATCGATATCCGAGTTTGTTGCTTGCAGTGCGCAGGTCATTGACACAGTGTGAATTTGGTGGACATACGTGTGATGACGGCGAAAGACATTCGTTGATATCTGAAATTATTTTTTTTAATTTTAAAAAATTGTTTCAAGTTTTAAAATTCATTTCATTTTTGGACCGGCTACATTCAAGGCAGAAGCTTGCTGATACAACCGCGAGGGTACCACGAAGGGACACAAAATATTGTTGTAGAAAAAAACCGTTGCAAGCGAAGCGACTGAGATGTCAAACGCAATTTTAGCATTAAATCTTAACACAAAAACGTGGTTTCACAAAATTTGCTAGCCTGTCCGCTGAGACACACACAGGAGATAGAGCGACTAAAGACTTGAAAACTTTAGGCTTAGGATTAGGTTTAGGAATATGTTTAGTCTTAGGCTTAGGCAGAGGCTTAGATTTCGGCTTACACTTTTTGTATCAAAGCCATATATTTAAAACGGGCCAATTGTATAATAATTTTGTACTTACCTTCACAAGTGTCGCTTATACTTTGATAACCAGGCGCACATACACATGACATACTACCGACTGAATTGACACATATTTCTGATGTCGGATTGCACAAGTTGGGATTCAGCTTGCATTCATCGATATCTGAAAAAAAACAACAATATATTTTTTCGCTAATTTAAGAAATTTAATCATACGTCATTCGTCAGGAACTTCAATACCGTACCACAAAGTCGCTTTCCATATAATATACTAATACCACGCTTGTAGTTATTTTTTTCAGCTACATCATTCAATATAATATTTGTTTAAAAAATGGTTCGATTTTGAAAATTTTTTTTGCATAATTTGGCTTATTACAGCGAATGTTTGCGATATAAAAAATTCAAACAAATAATTTCACACCAGTTGCGTTTTGTGAGTTTATTCAAATATTTACTTCAGTTATGCTTAAGTACTTACTTAAGTCGCCGACTTAGTGTCAGAAGTAGAAAGCTGTGCTTTTGCGTTGATTAATGACGCCACCCTATCGCTATAGTCTCAATTAGACTAACGTTTATCTGAATTGTTAGTCTGTAGTGCATCAAATTTGGTTCTTAACGTAAGTATTTAGCTTTACCTAAAGTACGGTCTAAGAAACTATTAATTGGTTATTTAATTGCTTAGCACATGTTTAAAGATACTAACGGAGAATTTTTCCATAAACACTTTTTCACATGAATATTTTTAATTTCATATGAGATACACTTTCAAGGTAAGATGCAATCCTCAGTCTCGTGTGGGAGGCGTTTACGATGACCACTCAGCTATAGGAGCTTGACGCTCGAGCCCGAGGGGGCTTTCACGTCTTGTAGAGATTTTGCACTGCGTATGTATGTAAGAGTTATTAAGCTCTGCTCACAGTGTCTGTGTTGCTCATATATTATTTGTATTTAGTTGCTTATAGTATACTCTATGAGTTAAAGGGTTAACCATTGAAGTAGTACTTAAGTAGGGCTTCAGAAATTCAGCCATTTCGCCTTTACCTGAGCATGTTAACCCAGCCTGATCAATCTGGTATCCTTCTATGCAACTGCATGTATAGGATCCGACGGTATCGATACATTTTCCGTTAATTGGATCACAGTTTTGTTTGTCAGGATATGCACATTCGTTGATGTCTGAAACGCAGATATATAGAACCGTTCCCGTAGTCAGAGGAGGCAAGGCTGAGCCCCTCTGGAATAATTTTAGTCCCCCTAGTATAATTTTCAACCTTGCTCGTAATTCATTGAAAACCCTTGTACACCCCTTCTCAAAATTTTAGCCCTCCTTTAGCAAGGTAACCTGCTTACGGGTCCTGTATTGAAGCTAAGCAAACAAGTAGTAGTTTTATTCTAGGCCCATATTCTCAAAGGCGTATAGCACCTGTCATCAGTTAGCGATAGGTTTTCAAACTGACGAACATTTGCAATTGCAGATCTCAAAATTGGCATAGAAGGCAAATTAAATGCGAATAATGTTCTTAATTTCGGACTATAACATGCGCTCGTTGCGAGTTTTAAATGTGTTTTATCGATAGCAACGACTATAAGCTCAATCGCTACTGTAATTAAACACATGTTTAACCCTTTCTGGCATGAATATTTTCAATTTCATATGAGATGTAATTTCAAGGCAAAATTCGGTACCCAATCTCTCGGGTTGGAGGCGTTTACGATGACTACTCAGCTAGACGCTCGAGACCGAGGGGGATCTCACGTCTTGTAGAGATTTTGTACTGCGCATACATGTTACAATTGTTAAACGCTGCTTACAGTGTCTGTGTCGCTCGTATTTTACTTGTATTAATAGTTGCTCATAGTATACTCTATGAGTTAAAAAGTGAAGGAAAAATACACAGAATTGTATTGAAAACTAACTTACCTGGCAGTGGCGGATCCACGGGGGGGGGGGCCACCCCGGCCGTGGCCCCGCAACAGCATCTCGACAAAAATTATATAGTGTTAATTGCTGTTCTACGCTGTTTATTTCTCTGTTTTATACGCAATAGTATAAGCACGCTTTAAAGTTTCTTGGCCCTGGAGTCATTTATGCGCTACAATTAGGGATAATAGACATTTATGGACTCTAAACAAGGGTTTAAGGACTCTGCCCGCTTACGGATTCTTATTAGGGATACGGACTCCTATTAATTGGGACTCAAAATGGGGACCCCTCGTATTTTGGTCACTACAGTATGGGTCAAAAATAAGTTTATTACCTGAGAAATTTTGGCCCCCCCCCATTTTGAGATCCTGGATCCGCCACTGTTACCTGGTATACTTCTATTTGGTTAATTTCAGTCATTCCGAGTGCTGAACAGGTTCAGAATCCCAAGCGCAAATTTAAGGTCTATAAGCCTAGTGGTAAAATAAACCTAAGCTTAAGATATAGCTAAACCTAAACCTAGTATAATTAGTTAGCAAGCCTAAACGCAAACCTGAGGCCTGCCACTTTCTTCCGGATTTATAGTCTTAGACAATTTGCGTCACATTTACGATTAGGTTTTGGCTAAGGCTTAGGCTTAAGCACCGGTTTACAAATGCCTGAACCTACGTCTAAGCTTTAATCTTAACTGTAAACCGATAGGGCGCACAGGATCTGGGAATCGTTTTAGGTTCAAAACATTTTGCATTAAGATTTAGTACTAAAAATGGTGATTTTTGTCCAGGGGTTTTCCTGAACTTTTTCAGCTGGTAACACAAAATCCCCCACAATTGTGGACCCATATTCTCAAACGCGTATAGCACCTATCATCAGTTAGCGATAGGTTTTCAAAACTCACAAACATCTGCAATTGCAGATTTCAAAATCGGTGTAGGCCTGATCGAACGCCAACAACGTGCTGAATTTCGAACCTCACCATGTGCTAATTCCAAAGTTATACTACTTATCACCAACTGGTAACAGGTGCTACACACATTTGACAGTTCACTGCAAAAAATGGTGAGTCAAATTGACTCCCTCCGAAATAGACCCTACGGGACTACACAAACTGAGTCAAAGTTCGACTCCACCAGAGTCAAACGTGCGATTTAGCGAGTCAAATTTGATTCTATTGGAGTCGAATTTGGCTCAGTTTGTGTAGTCCCGTAGAGCCTATTTCGGAGAGAGTCAATTTGACTCACCATTTTTTGCAGTGTATGGGCTTAGGTACAAACTCTCGTCTCTAAAACTATACTTTCACATTTTTCGCCAACTTTTTCAAATCCTTTCTCACAAGCGCATCGATAGCTGCCGGGCGTATCGACACAAATCCATGGAAACGAACTGGGACACGCGTTTTCACCAGGTAAACTGCATTCGTCAACGTTGATACAAACTGGCGAAACTTGACTCGACGCCAGATTTGTGTTTTGATTTTCGTATCCGGTTTGACATTTGCATGCGTACGAGCCAATCGTATTTTGGCAAAGCGAATTTGTCGGGCAAACTGGCCGATCAGCGGTGTTGTCTTGATTAGTTTCAGCGATCGGACCACATTCATCGATATCTGAAATCATTTCAATTGGACAGTTCAGGTTCGCAACCAAACCATGCCTGAGTCTGATCCAATGCATTAATTTTAGGTTAAGTTTTACCATTAATCGTAGCTGAAGTTAAAAATGGCAACCTGAGCTAAATGTTATTCTTAACCCAAAACTTATAAGTATAATTTCAATCCTAAGCCCGGTTCGGTGGAGGATAACCGAAAACATACAAAATTTCAGCTAAAAATAACCCCTGGCAGTAGTTTATGATAAATCTTGTAAGTTTTAACCTCTTCTGACGCCGCACGACCGTAGAGCGTCACCCTAAGACATTTCTTAAAGATTTTAATTAAAAAAGTTTTATTTCTTTGAAAAATTAAATTCTTTTTCTTTTCTTTTTCTGTTTTTGCTTTTTTGTAAAATTTTGATTTTGAGCAGCGATAGATTTCGCATATTTTAATTGACGAACAGCAAACTGGTAATAGAGACTACAGGTTGTTTGGCAGGATCTTATTTTAGTATATTTTTTACCAGTGCAGATTTTTCCATTTCCTGCAAATCCTTCAATGCAGTTGCATTCAAATTTTCGATTTTCAGCAACCATCGGATCCAGGTCAGTACATTTCGCATGAACATCGCAATCGTTTAGCGTCGGATCTTCACATTCGTTAATATCTGAAAACAGGTTTTAACACTGAATTAACTGAATTTGTTTACAAAATATCTAAAAGTCGATTACCTGGCAACTGTCAATTGGAAGCAGAACAGGAGCACAAAAAATCACTGTATTCTTACAGGAGTGCAAAAATCACTATATTTTTACAGAAGCAAGGAAAATCACTGCATTCTTACAGGAGCGCACAAAAGCACTGTATTCTTGCAGGATCACATAAAATCACTATATTCTTACGGGAGCGCACAAAAGCACTATATTCTTACAGGAGTACAGAAATCACTCAGGAGCACAGAAAATCACCTATATTCTTACGGGAGCACAAAAGCATTATATTCTTACAGGAGCATGGAAAAGCACTGCATTCTTACAGGAGCGCACAAAAGCACTGTATTCTTACAGGAGTATAAAAATCACGGCCCATGTTACGCTGAGGGCCGTCCCGCTGTCCCGGGACAGTGGGACAGTGGGACAGCGAGACAGTAGGACAGCGGGACTGTCCTACTAACCCATTCTCCCGCTGTCCTACCGTCCCACTGTCCCATTGTCCAGCTAACTCACTGTCCCTCTGTCCTACTGCCCCACTGTCCCGCTGTCCTACTGTTCCACTGACCTGCTGTCCCACTGTGCTACTGTCCCGCTGTGCTACTGCCACGCTGTCCTACTGTCCCGATGTCCCACTGTCCCGCTGTCCTACTGTCCCGATGTCCCGCTGTGCCACTGTTCCGCTGTCCTACTGTACCGCTGCCCCACTGTCCCGGGGTCCTACTGTCCCGCAGTACTACTGTCCCGCAGTACAGCTGTCCTACTGTCCCGCTGTCCTACTGTCCCGCTGTCCTACTGTCCCGCTGTCCTACTGTCCCACTGTCCTGCTGTCTCACTGTCCTACTGTCCCGCTGTCCAACCGTCTTACTGTCCCGCAGTCCTACTGTCCCACTATCCTACTGTCCCGCTGTCCCACTGTCCCGCTGTCCTACTGTCCCGTTGTCCCGCTGACCTACTGTCCCGCTGTCCCGCTGTCCTACTGCCCAGCTGTCCTACTGTCCCGCTGTCCTACTTTCCCGCTGTCCTACTGTCCCGCTGTCCCACTGTCCTGCTGTCTCACTGTCCTACTGTCCCGCTGTCCAACCGTCTTACTGTCCCGCAGTCCTACTGTCCCACTATCCTACTGTCCCGCTGTCCCACTGTCCCGCTGTCCTACTGTCCCGTTGTCCCGCTGACCTACTGTCCCGCTGTCCCGCTGTCCTACTGCCCAGCTGTCCTACTGTCCCACTGTCCCACTGTCCCGCTGTCCTACTGTCCCTCTGTCCTACTGTCCCACTGTCCTACTGTACTACTGTCCCGCTGTCCTACCGTCCCACTGTCCCGCTGTCCCACTGTCCTGCTGTCCCACTGTCACGCTGTCCTACTGTCCAACTGTCCTACTGTCCCGCTGTCCCACTGTCCCGCTGTCCTACTGTCCCGCTGTCCTACTGTCCCGCTGTCCCACTGTCCCGCTGTCCCACTGTCCCGCTGTCCTACTGTTCCGTTGTCCCGCTGACCTACTGTCCCACTGTCCCGCTGTCCTACTGCCCAGCTGTCCTACTGTCCCGCTGTCCTACTGTCCCGCTGTCCTACTGTCCCGCTGTCCCACTGTCCTGCTGTCCCACTGTCCTGCTGTCCTACTGTCCCGCTGTCCTACTGTCCCGCTGTCCTACTGTCCCGCTGTCCTACTGTCCCGCTGTCCTACTGTCCCGCTGTCCTACTGTCCCACTGTCCCGCTGTCCTACTGTCCCGCTGTCCTACTGTCCCACTGTCCCGCTGTCCTACTGTCCCGCTGTCCTACGGTCCCGCTGTCCTACTGTCCCACTGTCCCGCTGTCCTACTGTCCCACTGTCCCGCTGTCCTACTGTCCCGCTGTCCTACTGTCCCGCTCTCCTACTGTCCTACTGTCCCGCTGTCCTACTGTCCCACTGTCCTACTGTCCCGCTGTCCTACTGTCCCGCTGTCCCACTGTCCTGCTGTCCCACTGTCCCGCTGTCATACTGTCCTACTGTCCTACTGTCCCGCTGTCCTACTGTCCTGCTGTCCCACTGTCCCGCTGTCCTACTGTCCCGCTGTCCTACTGTCCCACTGTCCCGCTGTCCTACTGTCCCTCTGTCCTACTGTCCTACTGTACTACTGTCCCGCTGTCCTACCGTCCCACTGTCCCACTGTCCTGCTGTCCCACTGTCACGCTGTCCTACTGTCCAACTGTCCTACTGTCCCGCTGTCCCACTGTCCCGCTGTCCTACTGTCCCGCTGTCCTACTGTCCCGCTGTCCCACTGTCCCACTGTCCCGCTGTCCTACTGTTCCGTTGTCCCGCTGACCTACTGTCCCACTGTCCTACTGTCCTGCTGTCCTACTGTCCCGCTGTCCTACTGTCCCGCTGTCCTACTGTCCCGCTGTCCTACTGTCCCGCTGTCCTACTGTCCCGCTGTCCTACTGTCCCGCTGTCCTACTGTCCCACTGTCCTACTGTCCCGCTGTCCTACTGTCCCACTGTCCCGCTGTCCTACTGTCCCGCTGTCCTACTGTCCCGCTGTCCTACTGTCCTACTGTCCCACTGTCCCGCTGTCCTACTGTCCCGCTGTCCCACTGTCCCGCTGTCCTACTGTCCCACTGTCCCGCTGTCCTACTGTCCAGCTGTCCTACTGTCCCGCTCTCCTACTGTCCTACTGTCCCGCTGTCCTACTGTCCCACTGTCCTACTGTCCCGCTGTCCTACTGTCCCGCTGTCCCCCTGTCCTGCTGTCCCGCTGTCCTACTGTCCTGCTGTCCCACTGTCCCGCTGTCCTACTGTCCCACTGTCCCGCTGTCCTACTGTCCCACTGTCCCGCTGTCCTACTGTCCCGCTGTCCTACTGTCCTACTGTACTACTGTCCCGCTGTCCTACCGTCCCACTGTCCCGCTGTCCCACTGTCCTGCTGTCCCACTGTCACGCTGTCCTACTGTCCAACTGTCCTACTGTCCCGCTGTCCCACTGTCCCGCTGTCCTACTGTCCCGCTGTCCTACTGTCCCGCTGTCCCACTGTCCCGCTGTCCCACTGTCCCGCTGTCCTACTGTTCCGTTGTCCCGCTGACCTACTGTCCCACTGTCCTACTGTCCCGCTGTCCTACTGTCCCGCTGTCCTACTGTCCCGCTGTCCTACTGTCCCGCTGTCCTACTGTCCCGCTGTCCTACTGTCCCGCTGTCCTACTGTCCCGCTGTCCTACTGTCCCACTGTCCCGCTGTCCTACTGTCCCGCTGTCCTACTGTCCCACTGTCCCGCTGTCCTACTGTCCCGCGGACCCACTGTCCCGCTGTCCTACTGTCCCCCTGTCCCGCTGTCCTACTGTCCCGCTGTCCCGCTGTCCTACTGTCCCACTGTCCCGCTGTCCTACTGTCCCGCTGTCCTACTGTCCCGCTCTCCTACTGTCCTACTGTCCCGCTGTCCTACTGTCCCACTGTCCTACTGTCCCGCTGTCCTACTGTCCCGCTGTCCCACTGTCCTACTGTCCCACTGTCCCGCTGTCATACTGTCCTACTGTCCTACTGTCCTACTGTCCTGCTGTCTTACTGTCCCGCTGTCCTACTGTCCCACTGTCCCGCTGTCCTACTGTCCCACTGTCCCGCTGTCCTACTGTCCCTTGTCCCACTGTCCCGCTGTCCCGCTGTCCTTCCGTCCCACTGTCCCGCTGTACTACTGTCCTCCTGTCCCACTGTCCCGCTGTCCTACTGTCCTACTGTCCTACTGTCCCCCCTCCCCCCCCCCCCCGCTGTCCCGCTGTCCCTTGTCCACTGTCCCGCTGTCCTACTGTTCCGTTGTCCCGCTGACCTACTGTCCCACTGTCCCGCTGTCCTACTGCCCAGCTGTCCTACTGTCCCGCTGTCCTACTGTCCCGCTGTCCTACTGTCCCGCTGTCCCACTGTCCTGCTGTCCCACTGTCCTACTGTCCTGCTGTCCTACTGTCCCGCTGTCCTACTGTCCCGCTGTCCTACTGTCCCGCTGTCCTACTGTCCCGCTGTCCTACTGTCCCGCTGTCCAACTGACCCACTGTCCCGCTGACCTACTGTCCAGGTGTCCTACTGTCGCGCTGTCCTTCTGTCCCACTGTCCCTCTGTCCCGCTGTCCCACTGCCCTACTGTCCCACTGTCCTACTGTCCCGCTGTCCTACTGTCCCGCTGTCCTACTGTCCCGCTGTCCTACTGTCCCGCTGTCCTGCTGTCCCTCTGTCCCGCTGTCCCACTGTCCCGCTGTCCTTCTGTCCCGCTGTCCTACTGTCCCACTGTCCCGCTGTCCTACTGTCCCGCTGTCCTACGGTCCCGCTGTCCTACTGTCCTACTGTCCCACTGTCCCGCTGTCCTACTGTCCCGCTGTCCCACTGTCCCGCTGTCCTACTGTCCCACTGTCCCGCTGTCCTACTGTCCCGCTCTCCTACTGTCCTACTGTCCCGCTGTCCTACTGTCCCACTGTCCTACTGTCCCGCTGTCCTACTGTCCCGCTGTCCCACTGTCCTGCTGTCCCACTGTCCAGCTGTCATACTGTCCGACTGTCCTTCTGTCCTACTGTCCCGCTGTCCTACTGTCCCGCTGTCCCACTGTCCCGCTGTCCTACTGTCCCACTGTCCCGCTGTCCTACTGTCCCGCTGTCCTACTGTCCCGCTGTCCTACTGTCCTACTGTCCCGCTGTCGCACTGTCCTACTGTCCCGCTGTCCCACTGTCCTGCTGTCCCACTGTCCTGCTGTCCCGCTGTCCTGCTGTCCCACTGTCCCACTGTCCCGCTGTCCTACTGTCCCACTGTCCCGCTGTCCCGCTGTCCCACTGTCTTGCTGTCCTACTGTCCCACTGTCCCGCTGTCCTACTGTCCCGCTGTCCTACTGTCCCGCTGTCCTACTGTCCTACTGTCCCGCTGTCCTACTGTCCCGCTGTCCTACTGTCCCACTGTCCTGCTGTCCCACTGTCCTGCTGTCCCACTGTCCCGCTGTCCTACTGTCCTACTGTCCCGCTGTCCTACTGTCCCGCTGTCCCACTGTCCTGCTGTCCCACTGTCCCGCTGTCCTACTGTCCTACTGTCCCGCTGTCCTACTGTCCCGCTGTCCCACTGTCCCGGGACAGCGGGACGGCCCTCAGAGTAACATGGGCCCTTTCAAGTCAGCGACGGATTCACAAATTTTTGGCTGGGGCCAAGTTGGCAAAAGTTACGGGTATGCTATATACGTATATGCCAATTTTCTAACTGCAAAGTTGTAAGGTAGGGACCTAGCCATTTTATCACAAATAATTTGCTGGCCGGGGGACC
>JASANG010002751.1:0-11161 GCA_030248215.1 Enoplolaimus lenunculus
CGCAGCCGTAACAATATTGTTTGCTAAATACACTTAATACACGCTATGTTTAAGCTGGACTTCAACGCCAGAGATGCACAGTTTCGCTCGGTCTCCGTTTTTGAGCCTCAGTGGTTTAGAACCGCGTCCAGAGGTCGAGGATTCAGCTAATGTATGACGAAATTCCATATTTGCACAATAATCACGAGCAGATATTCTGAAAAGCTCAGAAAATTATGAAAAACACAAAAAATACGAAAAATAGATTAGGAGTAATAAATTTATTTTGAAAATTTTTATTGTTGGTGATGACCAAGAATTGAACGAGACTTTTCTTGGTCGGTCTCGGTAGTCAGGTCTTGGTCTCGGTTTATAGCCGAAACCGCCCATCCCTGGCTAGGTACTAGGCATGCGGACGACGGAGCACAACGACTTACCAAATCCTGAATACGACGCTCATTGTAACGAACATGGCTTATTGAAGTGCGCACAAAACCAAACGTTATGATGTAATAAATGATTCCGAGAATGGTTTGAATGCTTCTGGCAGAGACGTTGCCAAACTTTTGATAAAAACTTGTTCGTTTGGATGTTAATCTGTATCGCACAAACCGCTGAGTCGAACCCTCAAATTTTGAGCCTACAATATTTGAAAAATGTAGATTATACAAGCAAATGGCGATGGGCGAGTCAGTGCAGATCTGAGGATGCCGACAGACGAGATATCGCCCATGTGGCTATCTGGCTTCGGACGAATATTTTACTACCCGGAATCTTAACCTTTCATGTACACGGTTCTTCAAACTCCCTTATGTTTTGTGATTTTTGAACCATGCCATGAACGTGTTTAATATGTAAAATTTACTCCGTTTCCGGCTACGCTAAAAAATAAAATTATTTCAAATCCCGGTTCTTGTTCTTATTACGGCAAAACTTGTCCATGTTGCAACCCTAATGTAATACGTATGTAAATGAGTGACGTCGGCCTATGCGAAACGTTCGCCACGTAAGATTAGCAGAAAGAAACCTCATGAGGAGCATAGAGCAATTTTCAATAAAAATTCAACTAAAACGGGTATTTTTGAAATTTTTTTCATCTAGCTTAGCTATCTGTTCTTTTTCGTGTTGTATAGGTTTCTTGGCGCGTTCCCGTTGTTTCCGCCACGTGATCAGCCGGATATCCGCTTCCGGTTAATTATCCGGCAAATAATCGTCATCCGTATCCGGCTCCTGTACCCGCTATAAATATTTGCGATTGTGGTTCCAAAATTGGATATTTGCGGTTGTAGTTCCAAGTATCATAAAACTGCTTTTTACTTATCGAAATACTAGATTTTGCAGCGAACGCAATTCCGGGCAAGTAGTGCGTAAATTTACAATCCGGCTCCAGAGCCGGTATATGGTAAAATTAATATCCGGTCGATTCCTGCTTATAGCTCTAAATGTGTGTTCCCTTTTTCGTTGACAAGACAAAATATTGAACAAAGTGTAACGAAAAAATTAACATTTTGATCAACATTTTTAACGGTGATAGCTATTTGCATTTTGCAACTTATTAAACGAATATCCATAGTCTTTTACGTGTAAAACTCTTGAAAACTATACCATGTTTTTACAGAGACTTAGTTTTGTGGCCAACAAAAAACTAACCCTAATTTCACATATCTTCGAAGCTAAAAATTTCCCGTTAAATCATCGTTTCTGAAATTTTTTGAGTTTACTAAAATCTACGATGTCAAAAACCTATTAAGCTTCAGCTAAAATCTACGATGTCAAAAACCTATTAAGCTTCAGCTGAACATCTCCATCTTGAAATAAAACCACGGTTACCGCTTGAAATTTCTTAACTCAAAATGATAGTTTTGACAGTATTTACTTCAGCTAATTTTACTTCTGTGTCAAAAACTTCAGCTTCTTGACTTGCTTGCAAATGCAGTATCAGTAAAATATGTGGCACAGTCACGGTCAGAATTAATGTGTCATCGCAATCGAACACAAATCGTGAGTGACACGAGATCGCTCGCAAATGCGATCGCATTCATAATTGCAAAAACGCGCAATCGCTCGCAATCGAAAAGCACGCATTCGCTAAAATAAACGCACGCAATCGCAAACGCTCGCAACTGATACCTAAGCGCAGTCAACAAAAACTAACGTGTTGCGGTTATAGTTTTGCTAATTATTCAGGTGGGAGTATGCTTAGAACAGAATTTTAAACTGCGTTTGAAAATGGCTCGGAATTAACGAGTGAACGCGATTACTTTCGATTGCGATTTCTTAAATTGCGTTTGAAACGACCCTGAAATCGCGAGCCGACGCGATTGATTTCGGTTGTGATTGAAACACAATCGCAATCGAAAGCAATTCCAGTCGCGATTTTGAAATCGCAAACGCAATAAAATGTGTTCGCTTGCTATAATCGCAGTCTTAATACTGACGGTGACTGTATAATCGCAGCCTTAATCCTGACCGTGACTGTATAATCGCAGCCTTAATCCTGACCGTGACTGTATTTCCACATGTAAAAAGCAATTTTTTAAAAGATCCGGGACCACAATTCCGTTAAACCAGACATGAATGACAATTGTGCGCCAGATGTTTAAAACCGGAACAGAATATCATGCTGATCCCCGACTAGTAGCTACTAAATTTGCTGAAATTAATGAAATTATTCGAAAACGCACCATCTTGAATATAACCGGGATCATTATTACCACGATACTCATTAACATTCGTAATCAATACTTCTTGATCCCCTGTGGTGGAATCTTTATATTATATTTACACTAGGTTTTGTCGTGCACCTTACTGAAATTTAGCTATAAATACTAATTAATTTCTAAATTACATATTTAATGACCACAAAAACATTTTGACAAACTTTCTTGTGGCCATTGTTCGGTTTTTAGTTTGTTCATTTTTCGTGACAAACGTACAAATGTCCTATCAAATTGAACGCGGCTATAAGGGTAGCGTAATACATTTGATGATTTCGGGCACCATCCGTCACTTGTACGGCGCCGCCCGTCCCTGTCCGGCGAGGTGCGTCACGGTACGGCATCGTACGCCAATTACTCAGCTTTGTTTAGTATTTCGTGGACACTTGCAAATTGTCAAGGTCATTGCTATATCACCGATGTCGGCCTATTCCAACCGTTCCCCACATACGACTAGCAGAAAGAAACTTCATGATCGCAGCGAGCGAATGTTTAATATTAGTACGAAATCCTACACAAAGCGACCACTGGATAAATACACTTAAATAAATCATTTTAGTTCGGGTATTTTCCCGACTATTTTCGAAATGCCCGGACACAGAAGTTCCCAAAGCAAAGACCCATATCAACAATTTTTCGGTGGTAATTAAGCGGCATCGCTTGGGTAATCAATCATAATGATACAATGTAGTATTTTAATTATTCTTTAAGCATACGGCGAATTTTCAAAATAAGAATCAGCGTAATTCAATTAATTTTTCAAACACAAAAGCAAGAGAGATAACTGTTTCCGTGATCAGACACACTGATATACACCAAGAAGTGAAACTGATAGTATTCCAACTTACTGTTATATGTAAAATGTATCGGCAAAGGATCGGCAATTTTTTGCAGTGCTGATACCGATACTCATGAAATGTGCCGATTATTACCGATGCCAATGCAGATTAATAGGCACACTCGCAGTTTTAATACAAACTTCCGACACATAATGAAAGGATGTACCAATCAATCAGCATCGACATCAGTAATACTGATAATCGGCAGGGATGGGCGTCTCGGTCTCAGTTTTTTCAGTCTCGGTGGTTTGCAAACCGAGACCAAACAGGTGATAAAGCAATAAGCAATCACAATAATTTTCCTTAGATCGCGGCTTTAGCCCGAAAGTACTTGCGCATTTCGGCTACCAACACAGACAGCGAACGATTGTGGAACCCCGCCACCTGGTTGTACAGCAATTTGAGAAACAGAATGACGCCTCCGGTTACCCACAATTCTATTTTTGAAATGGAAACCAAAACACATTGACTTTAATGTGACAAAGCACAGTGTTGCATTGTCGCGTTTAAAACATTTAAGGTATCGTTTAAACAATTATGTGTCATCCGCATTTACAACGACACATATGCTAAAAAGTGTTCTAATGTATTCGATTTGTGCGGGAGCAAAATAACACTATAGCTCTAAATTAGGGATTGAATCGAGGGTGTTTTGAGACAGTGGAATTTGTCCCGAGCCTTTTCAAAGGGTATGGGTACGGTACAGTAGCTAAGTGAAAAATAAAGTATAAAATGAAGTTTGGCGGCGATTTATTAGTTTAATTGTATGAAGTGGTAATTCAAAGCAGAAAATTATTCAAATGTTTTGTTAAAAAATCTTATCTGTATTTTGGTAACGGTTAATAATAGACCGAGAACGAGACCAAAATGTCGCGGTCTCGGTAGGTTGGGTCTCGTTCTCGGTCTTGGTCTCGCTTTTTTGACCGAGACCGCCCAACCCTGGTAATCGGTACTCTAGTGAATATCGAATCGGTACTGCCAAAAATACCGATTGTTTGCCGATACTTTTTGCATATATGTAACAGTGAGTTTGAATCCTATTAATTTCACTTGTTGGCGTATATCGTTGCGTCTAATCAGGAAACCTGTTATCTCGCTTCTTTTTTACGCAAATTATATTATGGCTTAAAAATTTTAAAGCAGTCAAAAATAGTTGCCATCGCCGATTGGATATCTCTGAAAAAGTGTAAGCTTGCTTATATTTAAAACACCTAGATTAAACGTTGGAGACAACAGCTGATTTCAAATTCCAGTTCCAAAGAAATTTTTGACTATAATATTACTATTCCATATGCACCTTTGGCAAGGTCTGAATCAGGACATATGCTGCAACCATTGGTTTCGGCGTGAGATCCAGTCAAACTTGACGACTGTGTAACTCGGCGTGCTGGCCCGCCAATAAGTTGACCTCTATTAGTAGAGACATCTACAGCGCCAGCTGCTTGTGAAATATGTCTATGACTTTTGTTCAGCGTTTCATGCGAGATAATTTTTCTGTTTCGAGAGTTATTCCAAAAGCCCTTTCGGAGCCAGTCACCTGAAACCTTTCATATAGGTAAGAAAGACAAAGATAATGCGAAAACAGCGTTAGCTAAAATGAAGCAATAATTTTGTATAAAAACTTTAGTCACACATAGAAAATTATTCAATTCAACAATAAGGCGCAAACGAAGAAACAACGTGCTCTTAAAGTATTCAGTTCCAAATTGCACAACGATCCATTCAATAAATCAGCTTTTAGCGCACTAAAATCATTTTGCACAATTCCGTATAACCAGCAGCCTCATAATGCAATAAAACTCGTTATTCACTTAGTACTGAATGCGATGATGTCGCTGAATCTTTGATAGATGATGTGCAGTAGTTAATGAACCCATGTATGTTTGATCTGGACAACTTCGGGCTTTCGATTTTATGATTAGTTGAGCTGTCACTGCGGTATGACTGACTGAAATATTATATAATATACTACATAAATATTCCATATTTGAATTTAAACGCTAGTCCAATAATGTATAGTTTGCTTCAAACAAAACAGACTTTGGATTGCGCTATACTTAACAGTGCCGCGCAACGCCGCAAGACTCGTCACAAATACGGATAAATTTTAGCGCGGCGAATTATTTCTGGCACCTAGAGAATGCCATACCAACATTAATTACAGCTTACAAATTTTTATGTCGTAGTCGAAGTCATAATTCAACCCAGTTTCCGAATTAGACTAGTCCAAAGCGAAATCACGACTTGGGCTAACCCAAAGCGGAATCGTGTCGGTAAAGCTGCGTTTTCTGACTGGTTACAGCTTAAACAGTTTTGTACCAATCAGCAAATCGTATTTGTGTATGGTATTAAGGCAGTAACCAATCACGAGGCGTGCACCTTTTTATATCAGAGAAAGAATTACACCGTGACCTAGCCAAGTCGTAATTTTGCGCTGGACTGGCATATTTCAGAATTGGATTGAATTGCGGTTGCGGCTTAGGCTACGATAGTGCGACTGGATACCAAAAAAATGTCAGAGCCGGATCCGGATAGTTAATTCAAATCTAAAACTAGATGACATTCAAAATATCAGAACGTAGCTAACAATTCTTTCTTTCATGGCCTAACATATTCAAAGGCTTTACGCAATAATAGGACAATGTTACTTTTAAGCGCATCCATATCCGGCAAGTAAAAATATTTGAGCCGGATGTCGATCTGAAGCCGGGGCCATACGGTTCCACTGACAGTATTAAAAAACAATGTCCGGGTGGCACATTACTCAGAACAAGAATGCAGCTTAGTAAGTTTATTACATCACCATAGGCAAAATATCGAGTGACGCAATATGGCAAATAACAAATGCATTAACACTAACTTCATAACATGGGAGTATCAACAAAATGTCGCGTGTCGCGATATGATAAAAACGGTACCGTACTCCCATGAACATGCTTACGAAAAAGGTACATAAAATTTGAACTTTAGTGTATTTTGCTGGCCCCGGCCCCGTTACCGGAGCCCGGGCCGCAGGTAAAACCCTGGTTCCGGGAGACCTCTAATATATATCAGGGATCGACCGGATATTAATTTTACTGGATGCCGGAACCGGATAGTAAATTTTGTCTGTTTGACCTTGGTCTTTTTCACAAATAATAGTTACTGGCAGAAAAGTTTTTATAATTCAGTATAATATTGAAAACATTACTCTACTTAAAATCTTGCTAGATACTGTGATTATCTCAGTCCTGCAGTGGAAATTGTGTATGAGAAGTTGTTTAGTGTTCGAAGCTTCGTCTTTTGCGTTTTAGATAAATAATCATCAAAAATTAATTAATCTAACCTTGAAGCGTAAGTGTAGTCGGTCCTAGCACTGAAAGAAAAACACAAACATTATTATAAAGAAGCAGCAAAACAAACAATCGATTTTAAGCGTAAGGAAATCCGGTATTTTTTCACTGAATTTTTACGGTATTTTTAGTATTGAAATTTGTTTCATTCGAAAGTCTATTATAAATTACAATGCTATTCCTAATTTATTTTTCTAAACTTGTCTGAGCGTGTATTGCCTAAAATTTTCATGTGTTATACTCCACAAATTTATCATACGTCTTCCAGATACTGCATTTGTTTCAGGATGTTGGCACTATAAATGGTGCGTTTACTGGCTTCTCCACAGCGGGGGGCGGGCGTGGGGGCCCAGCACTTTTCGAAATTTTCATTTTCCCCCGGCGAAAATTTCGCCGCCCCCAGGAAAGGCCCCCCGGCGAATTTTCGGCCGACCCCAGCAAATTTTTTGCTGGGGGCTCCCCAGGACTTTTCTAGGTCAAAAATTTTCAATGTTAAAACGTAAAGACCTGGACTTCTTTTGAGGCGGACATTCGGCAAAATATGATGTTATATTACGCTGAGTACTCATAATTTTTAATAGCGTTACAAATACCCGTAGTAACTAATACAATCCAATAATCAACTGAAAAAGCACAATTATATAAAGACCGTTTCAGGGCATACAGCATTCGAAAGTACCTTGCAGCAGCAAGTTCAACCCGCCTGAGCCTTATGATAAATTGAAGCTGTGACTAATATACAAAATATATATTAATCACAGTTTCAATTATAGATTATCTATATTTTATATAATTGTGCTTCTTTCAACTTCTGGTTAAGTTGTCAGTATATACGTAATATTAGTTAAAATTATTATTAGCGTTTGCGAGAAATTTTTGTCATGTTGAGCGATGAATAATCTTACGTTGAGTTGGAAACACGGTCTAGAATGAAAAAAATGGTCCAAAAAGTCGGTTTGCAAAATTTTAAGCCTCCCCCCCAGGACCCCCAGATCATCTGGGGGCCCCCCAGGAAAACTGCCCCTCAGCAAAATCAGCTGCCCACCAGGAAACTCCTGCCCCCCCAGGAAACGCCCCCCTGCGGAAATTTTCAAGCTGTGGAGAAGCCAGGTTTACACATTCATACCATTTCAATTTTGTATACCCCCGTTTTCAATGACTTTGCAGATTGTATTTGTTTTATTCCGATCGCTTTTTGTATGAAATATCAGGCCGAGTTAATTATTAGAAGTTCTAGGCTAGATTTCGTACTATTCTAAGAGTAAAACTACAATGCTCGTCGTCCAAAGATTCTCCGAAATTCACTAAAAATAAATTCAAGGCGAATTAAGCTTCTGTTCAAAGAGAGATTCGACAAAACACAAAAATTAGGTAAACCAGTCACAGTGGAACTACATGTACTGAGTGAAGCTCGAACACACTTAAACAATTAAGCTAATTGGTAAACAATTTATTCAAATTCCTCGCACCCAAAAACCTTCAGAAAACCCTAATAATTATTGAAATAATTTAAAAAGTCCTAGTTTTGTCTTGTCAATTAAGATAATATGCAAATTAGCTATTACCTAACTATTCAATTATCGGTTTTGGAAATTTGAACACAATTTATTCAAATTCCTCGCACCTAAAACCCGTTAGTGCTGAAATTATATCGCTTTTCACCTTAATAATTGATGAAATATTGTAAAGAGTCTTAATTTACACAGTATGCTAATATGCAAATTATCTATTAGCTAACTGCTCAATTATCGGTTCTGGAGGTTTCTAAACAGTTTATGCAAATTTCTCGCACCCAACAACCCTTTAATGCTGAAGCTAGATTGCTTTTAACTGTAATAATTAATGAAATAATGTAGAAAAGTCCTAATTTAGGCTTAATTAATTATGCAAATTAGCCTGTAGCTAATAAACGACTCAAAATTTTAAAACCCCAATGCGAGGTTAATACCTCAGGATAATTGGCTTTCAAACAAAAAAAGTTTATCAAAATCGGTTCAGCCGTTCCTGAGATTCTTTTCGGACGGACAGACGGACGGACATCCACCTTTCGACCCCAGAGCACAAAACATAAAACGCTTCGAGAAACTCCCAGCTTCGCTCAACAAGTACCCAATTTTAGTGGTTCATACAACCAAAACCATCTAAATCCTGTGTCTTGCCGAGACCGCCTATCCCTGATGATTGTTTGGAATTAATTCTTCGCATTTATATATAGTTATATAATGTTGTATCCTGAGTGAGCCCTGTGACCGAATTCAAACACTACAGATTTCAATTTTCGAACTGAACCGCTGAATGCACTTTCCAAACAATACCAATCATGTAAGCGAGGTCGTGCGCCGAGCTTATAGGTCCAGCCAAACTGAGTGACACCTGATAGGTTCAAATTACCGAACTAAACTAAGAAAACCCATATGCCTAGATTTACGAGCGGATCCAAGGCAAATATACGCTATTATGTCAAAATAATCTCAAAATTCAATACCTGATCAAGGTTTTCATTTAAAAGTTTAGGTTTCTAATTTTCCAGGTTTTCCACATTATGAACATAATACCATACTGCAACTTTCGATGTTTTCCAGGTTACCATGTAAAATCTTGGTTTTTCTTTCTAGGTGGTCCCAGATCGCAATGACAATTAAAATACTATTGCAAATGGGTGCATAGCTACAAAAACAAACATACCTTGGGTGGCTTGAAATATCAAGTGTATATAAACCGTGGGTGTTCCGCTCAAACGTTTCTTTTGCAGTTTCGACAGTGCGTTCAGAACTATTCCTGGAAGTTAATGCATGCCTTTCATAATCACATTCTCCAGTTCCGTCATTGTCGTCGTATTCTTCGTATCTGAACCGGTAATAAAAACTCAATGCTGACTTTTAGTAAACAAAATATATTGGGACAACAGATTCCGTTTTGGTTGTTTGAAAATGTTTGACACTTAAGTATTGCGAAAATTTAATTTTTTAAAGTAATCGTTTTACCGCTATTAACCGAATCGTTACCATTGAATTCATGTTGATTTAAAAGCAAATGTGAATACGGCTTGATTTGTCTACTTTAAAACATCATTGCTAAAAACGACTAGCAGACGGAAACAAACTATATAATTAGTTTATTGAATATGGTGTGCGCGGAACGACGACCGTGACTTTTGGGGTTTTCCGTGACACTCTTCAGGTTTTGCACAAATTCCTGCAGAATACCATTTAAGGGTGGCTGAATATACATCAAAGTAAAACACTGTAGTGCCCTTACTACCAGGGTGGCAACAGAAATTCGGATTCGGGTTCCGATTCGGGAAAAATTGAGGTTCGGAATTGAATTCAGTTTTGAAAACGCCGAACCCATGAGGGTTTGGAAATACCTGTTTGCAGTTACGATTACTGAACCATATTTTGAATAAACTATAGCGTTTTGCCGTTCTGAACCACGATCTAAATTTGAAAATATTAAACCGAAACAGGATACCAGGTCGGTCGCACCCTGGTTGGAATGCTATCGATTTCATTTCTGGGCGCATATCAGTGTGTTTGGTCAGGAAAACAAACTGTTATCTCTGTAAAAATGAATTGAAATGAACCCTTCTAATATGTTTACGTATAATCGTTTATAATGATTAGGGTTTAAGTTTTCATAATGATGTAATTAATGTAGTATCCTATCTGTTTATTAAGCATGGTGCAGGTTGCAATCGGAATCGGGATTTCCACATTTTAATTTGAAGCCTACTTGTTGTGATATGTTGTATAAATATTCTGCATCATTTCTGTATTAAATTGTTTTCGGCATGTTAACTTATCAATAATTGATTGTAGTTTAGCTTTGAAGAGCAAAAGTTATTGCCAATTTGTTCATGAGATGTCTATTAGAATTGTTGCCAGCCAAAAGACATTCTAAATCAATATATATTATACTTTGTTAATACCAATTATCCGCATAGTCACAAATTTTGTAGTTCCGATTCCGATTCCGGTATAAATTTGTTGTTCCGATTCCGATATAATCCAGCTCCACTTTGCACCCTGGCATGGTGTACTAAA
The DNA here is from genome assembly GCA_030248215.1 of Enoplolaimus lenunculus. Lineage (NCBI taxonomy): Eukaryota > Metazoa > Nematoda > Enoplea > Enoplida > Thoracostomopsidae > Enoplolaimus > Enoplolaimus lenunculus. The sequence goes on from JASANG010002751.1 coordinate 10,911, forward strand.
GTTAGAATCGGCATCGACATCGGTTCGGTAAAATTTCAAAATAATAATCGGCGTCGATATCGGCAAAAATTTTGGTATCGGTACAACCCTACCCGGAATCTTAATTGAGTATACCATATAGGCCTCGAATCCTCGAGAAAGACCAAAATCGAAATTAGACAGCGTACATAGCAGCATTCCAACAGGAAATAAATTTTGCCGGAACAGTGAATTTTCAGCTATTTCATCATCAAATGGAATTTCGGCCGGAA
>JASANG010001884.1:0-11152 GCA_030248215.1 Enoplolaimus lenunculus
ATATGGTTCTGCAAATGTTCGTCCCGTAACTGCGGTTGATAATGAAGAAAACACAAACAACCGGTTATGTTCACAGGTACAGAAACATACAGAACACAAGTTATGAGCAAACACAAGGCGCATAAGTTGTGAAAAAATATATGATTGGCACGTTATTGACCAAGTGACAAAATTAAAACTATAGTGCGAAAAAACGATACAAGATATACAAGAAAACCGTTAAAATTTCTTGAGTCGAAGACGAGCGAATTAACCTTTGTTGCTGTCGCCACTCTTTTTGTTGTGAGTTGTGTTATGTTGTGCTATTTGAATTCGAGATCTACGATTGAGATTTTGCTGGTATAGATAACCGTGGTTGGGATATCCCAAATACTGTGGAAACGTGTAGCTTGTGCCCCACCCTGGTCCGACTGGCGTTGGGGGCCTGGGTGCCCAATTAGGCAAACGATACGGAGTCGAGTGAAAACGAAGCGGAGGTGGAAACGGTATGTCCGTTGATGACCTCGGAGTGTACGGTAGGTGAGCCGTATACGATGGTTGCCCGAAATAAGCCGTATAACCCAGAAACTCCGGTGACGAGTTCGGACTGATGAGCGGTTGAGCAGTAATTTTGTTGTTGTTGTTATTGTTGCTGTTGGTTTTTGTAGCTGCTGCTGTTGTTGTTAGTGTTGTTCTTTTTGTTGTTGCTATTATTGTTACTGTCACTGCTGTTGATGTTGTTGCTTTTGTTACTGTTGTCACCGTTGCCGCTATTGTCGTTGCCTTTAGTGTTGGACACCGACCTATTATGGCTAGTCAGAACCTTACTGGTAGTGGTTTTGCTAGAATCACCACCACCAGTGGTTCCGTTAGCCACGGCTGTTGCGAGTTCCGAGTTTGCAATAAAAGCGTCCTGGCGTTTAAGTTCAGGCAGGAAAGAATCCGTAGTCGAGTCACCCGTTTGTACACCTGTTTCGCAAATGTCAATAGTAACCTGAGTCCCTCGTGACACTGCGACCTCCGTGATCGAGGAGTTGAAGCTGTTTTGAAAACTACTGAGAATAGAATCAGAAGTGTTTATGCCGTCGGAAGGTGGAGTTGACCGTGGAAAAGTGGAATTTAAACTGTTATTTTGACTGCTATCAGAACTAAGAAAAACGGTTGAATTACTTGAGTGGCTGCTAATGCTGTTGTTGCCAGAGTCAATTTGTAGGTTTCCTACAGTAGACTCTTCTGTGATGGTCCCAAATTGGAGTTGCAACTTGTTGGCGCTATTGAAATATTTCGGCGAGAACTGTCGCCATCTTCAGTCATAACCGTACTGAAAATTAACGGGCAGATATGAATGAGAAGTAAAGAAAATAAATAATAAATAAATAAAATATCCTGCCAAATTTTTCTATTAGTTGCAAATTTCAGGTAAAAATTTTGAATCTAAACACATTAGATTGTATGTTTAATCTAGGCTCCAGTTTGCGGATAATGGCGGATTCGAGAATTTGGAGTGCTAGGTTGGAAGAATGCTGATCGGTTTTTGGCCAGGTTTCGAGGATTGAAAAATCATCAATCGAACAGCTATGGTTGAAATTGGTGCAATGTTCAGAGAATGCTGAAGTTAACTTATTAGTGGACGGCACGGTTATCTATACCAGCAAAATCTCAATCGTAGATCTCGAATTCAAATAGCACAACATAACACAACTCACAACAAAAAGAGTGGCGACAGCAACAAAGGTTAATTCGCTCGTCTTCGACTCAAGAAATTTTAACGGTTTTCTTGTATATCTTGTATCGTTTTTTCGCACTATAGTTTTAATTTTGTCACTTGGTCAATAACGTGCCAATCATATATTTTTTCACAACTTATGCGCCTTGTGTTTGCTCATAACTTGTGTTCTGTATGTTTCTGTACCTGTGAACATAACCGGTTGTTTGTTCTTCTTAATTATCAACCGCAGTTACGGGACGAACATTTGCAGAACCATATCTAATACTATCTAATACTATCTAACTTAACAGATACAAACTTCTTCTTTCAGACCCTATCAATTTACTGATAACCTAGCTAGTATATCCGCTCTAAGAACATAGCCGCGATTTTAGCAAATAGGTCCAATAACGGCGGTCAATAACTATATTTCAACTGTATAATTTTCATCTGTGTTTTTTATATTTTACTGTATTTGAACAACTAAGATAATGCCAGTAGTTAGTGATAATTCTACGCATAAACGCCTAATGCCAGGAAAGAAAGCTGCTGAATTAGCTTTAAACGCAGTCCAAAATTTAGTTCAAAACACTTTTCATGATGGAATTTTCAATGGTATAAAAAATAAGTACGGTAATCAGCACCTTAAAACCTTTAGAAATTGGCTCAGCTTATCTAGCAAACGAATGAAAGCTGAGGAAGATATAGTATTCCTCGAAACATGTATCGACTTGTCAATATCTCCAAAATTTTTAACCTTAAAAAATCCTGCCATACGCCGCAATGTTGGAAATTTCAACCACTTTAGACTAAAAATTCTTAATAGTGAAATTCACCAGAAACAAAATAGAATAAAGTGTCTGTCTTCTGAAATCATTGCCGCTGAAAAAACAATCAGCAGCAGACTCCCATATTTAGACAAATTCGTTCTTGCAATGTACATCAGATGGTTTATAGAGTTTAAGCGCGACAAAGTCGTAACAACTCATAACAAGAAGCTAATTGCTCTGACTGCGCTGAATAGCAACAGGTACGCTAGACTCGATACATCTGGCACAGTTCTGAACTTGTCTAATAAGAGTTTAAGTGATACGCAATTGAAGGCATTATCTTTAGGACCTAAATTTGTTATCTCTACAAATAAATCGTCGTTTGAAAAAATAATCGTGAAATGCGAGTTGTTTGCTAATAGTTTATTGAAGTCATGCAATATTGCCAGCCTACCGTTTCAATTTTGCAACGAATTTCGTAATAAAATAGTCGGTTCAATTGAAATGTCAAAAAGGTACAAAAACCACCCCAACATTCCAAAAAATTGGCTTGAAAACTTGAAAGACTTGGCCCAGGATAAATCACTTGTTATTACCAAACCTGATAAAGGTAACGGTATTGTTATTTTGAACCGTTCTGATTATATCAATAAAGTCATGAAAATTCTGTCAGATGATTCTGTTTTTAAAAAAACAGATGATAATTTAGATAATGTGTATTTGCATACTATCCATTTTGAGGACAAAATTCGCTGTATTATTAACCAAATTGTTAAACTCAAATTAGTTGACCCATTTTCAGCTAAACAACTTAATCCCTCTGGCTCTCGGCTGCCCTTGCTTTATGGCTTACCGAAAACCCACAAACCGGACGTTCCGGTCAGACCCATCATGTCCGCTGTGAATTCTGCTTGCCATCACCTGGCGAAATGGTTGGACTCAATACTTAAACCTATCAGCCTCAATGATTTCGCAACCAAATCATCATTCGAATTTGTGAACGAACTCAAAAATTTGAATCTTAATAATAAGATCATGGTATCTTTCGATGTAAGTTCGCTTTTTACTAGCATTCCGCTTAACGAAACCATCCAAATTGTCTCTACCGCTTTCCACGACGGTAAAATTAAAACGGAAGTTCCCCATGATCTATTAATCAAAGCCATTAAGGCATGTACCACCAACTTAAAATTTGTTTTCGATAAAAAGTTTTTACCCAGGTCGATGGGGTGGCCATGGGGTCCCCCCTCGGCCCAGTAATGGCCAATATTTTTATGGTGTCGTTCGAAGAAAAAATTATGCAAAAAACGCCCTCTGAAATCAAACATATTTTTTATCGTCGATACGTGGACGACACGTACGCCGTGTTCAACAACTTTGAAAACGCCAATGCCTTTTTGCAAATTTTAAATGCCGAACACCCGAAAATTAGATTCTCCATCGAAAAAGAATCTAATAATAAACTAGCGTTTCTAGACTTGAATATCGTTAGGGATCCAATTGATGGCCACATTAGCACCGGAATTTACAGAAAACCGACGTATACTAACCAAATTATGAATTTCCACACCCACCTCCCTAAAGTTTACAAAAACAACCTAATTGAATGTCTTTTATTTAGATGCTTTGCTTTAACAACAGATAATAGTTTATTAAAAAATGAATTAAAATTTTTGGTCAACCTGCTCAAAACTAATGACTTCCCCCAGAAATTTATCGATAAGGCGTTTATCAATTTCATTAACAAATCGTGTACTTTTAATTCATCACCAGTTTCGTTTCACCAGTTTATTAACAGCAACTCCAATAATTTTTCATCGTCCAGTGTCAATGATTTTAATATAAATTCAGATCGCAATTCAAATCAAAATATTGATTTGGCCGAAACTTTATCAAGTCGTAACAGCTCTTCAACGTCGGATACTAATCATGCCACGTCGCAGAACCCAGACCAAGGCCAAAGCGCAACAACGGCCGGGCCAAACAGCGATATCCAGGTATCCTCAAAATATGTGATTTTAAAACTGCCTTTTTTTGGCTCTCACTCACAGCGTTTAAAAGCCGACCTCAATAAGCTATTAACAAATGGTTTAATGAATATAATATTAAAATCCGCATTGTTTTCGAAACCCAAAAAAGAATTTCTCAACTTTTCAATTTTAAGGACACCTTTCCTTCGCTTTTACGTTCTAATATTGTTTATCAGTATGTTTGTCCCGATTGTTTATCGGGCTACGTTGGTTCATCCAACCGGCAACTTTATAGACGTATCTGCGAGCACAAACAGATTTCGGACAGAACCGCCCAACCAAACCCGTCCACTAATAAGTTAACTTCAGCAATCTCTGAACATTGCACCAATTTCAACCATAGCTGTTCGATTGATGATTTTTCAATCCTCGAAACCTGGCCAAAAACCGATCAGCATTCTTCCAACCTAGCACTCCAAATTCTCGAATCCGCCATTATCCGCAAACTGGAGCCTAAATTAAACATACAATCTAATGTGTTTAGATTCAAAATTTTTACCTGAAATTTGCAACTAATAGAAAATTTTGGCAGGATATTTTATTTATTTATTATTTATTTTCTTTACTTCTCATATATATATATATGTGTGTGTACTGAATATTATGTTGTTAATATGTACTGACTGTGTTTTGCGATATTTTTTCAACAACTTAAATTGCAAAGTTGCCGACAATTTTGATGGCTAAATTTTACTGTGGTTCCGTCATATTTTATGTGAAACAGGTAAAAATTCTCTATTTCATACCGTTTCCTTCGAGACCGCAAACGAGTAAGAAAGCATTAGACTACATTTTTTCCTTAAGCATAGTCTTTTAAGAATATGTTTATGCCACTGTTATGGCACTGTTTTTTTACATTGGCCAAATTTTAAAAGCTAACAAGACATCTTTATTTTTATGCTTGAAACGGTTTTTGAAACATGTACAAGTCGACATTGATGTGAATGAGCATTTCTCATATGATAAATACTGTTAGAAATGTTATTTTCTGAACCAAAGGCCTCAAATGCCCGTAGATGCTACCCACGCGTCCGAATTTTCACAAGTGCAACCCCGTTAATGAATAATTAGCTTATTGAAAACAAGACATTAGGAGAATCAAATGACCATTTTGTTTTAGTAACAGCATTTGATATTGATGATAAGAATAACAAATACTTAAACACTACACATTTACATAAACTTATAAAAAATCAAAGACAACGACAACCTGACCTCACTTGTCTCTTTTCCCTCTTCTTTGGATGCTGGGAAAATAGTAATTCTACTCACTCAAACACCCACAAAAATCTCATAAATACCTCTATATTTCCCTCAATACTTCTCTACAAATATTCCAAAATTAAAAAAAAAGGAAAAATACCACAAAACTCACCCATCATTTTCTCTCCTTTCCCCGTTATGCGTCGTCCACTTTAATTTGCGTACGCCGTGTGGATTTTTGAAACGGCAATTGACGGTTGCCCTCAAAAAATAATTTACCGGCAGATAACCTTTGTAAATTGAAATTATTTTCATTAAATTTTTAAGTTCAATTGACAGCTGCGGTCAGTTTTATAAACAGCAACCGTCAACGTATCCAAAATTAAAACAGTAGGCGTAAACGGCTGCTTTCCGGTGTACCAGCAACCGTCAATACAAATTCTAATTTCTAGACGGCAACCGTCAACGACAGTCCGGTCAACATACAGCAACTGTCGATAAGGCTGCAACTTCCTTTACCGCAAGCGTAAGCAAGGAATACACTTTTTTGATGGTAACCGTCAACTGGAAAATTTATATTAGACGGCAACCGTCAATTGAAAATTTTGAGGTTGACGGCAACCGTCAATTGAAATTTTGATTTTACACGGCAACCGTCAATTGAAAATTTGTATTTTAGACGGCAACCGTCAATTGAAATTTAGAGTTTAGACGGTAACCGTCAATTGGAAATCGGGCGCATATGGGGCAAGGGTTTATCCCAGGATAAACCGGATATTTGTTTCCGTATTCGTTTCCGGTAAGCTCAGCCCTCCCCGGCTCCTTCTGATTACAGGCCCGTTGGTCCTGCATATGAACACATCTTTAATATATAAAAGTATTAAAAACATCGATTTTTACCGTTTTTTTAAATATTTGTTTTTTTTAAAACGCATGTTTTTTAAAATACACTTTTTAAAACAACCCGTGTATTTTATATAAAACTTGTACTGGGAATTCACAGGGCCGGTGGCCAAGAGGAGGCAAGGGGGTTCAACCGCCCTGCAAAATTTTGGCCCACCGAGAATAAATATAAAAGGTATTTGGTTTTCAGCCTTACGACCGCCGGCAAGGGCCCCTTTTGGCCTAAAAACTATTTGCTAGTGTATGTGTATTTTAAATGCAGAGGGTACACTGGGCCAGTAAACCAAGGGAGGCTGGGCGGTTCAACGCCCTGCAAAATTTTGAGCCACCTAGAACTCGTTTTCATTTAATACCTGTATATATATATACATTATTTTCTAGTTTCCTCAATGAATCAAGGTGGATATCCTTTCACGTTTGGTACGTTTTTGTTTTCCGGACCAATGTATAGGGACGTATATACTGTATAAAAAGCTTTAAGCCTAAGCCTACGACTAATGCAATAAAAACCAAAAGTCAACATGTTCTGTTCGCAGTTTTTATTCGCAAAGAATAAAACACAGGCATGCGGACTGGAAAATTTTGAGGACGGACACAAAAGGGTTTACCATGATTTGTGAAGCAAGTTTGATACCTTTCTACAATGGCTGGTAAATATTTTTCCAGTTTTTGAAAACGATCTAAGCGGATATCCCTTCACGTTTGGTACATTTTTGTTTTCCGGTCCAATGCATAGAGTAGGGACGCATTAAAGATTATTCCTAAGCCTAAGCCTAGACAAGCGTGTAAATAATAAACCTATATACCTAAGCTTTGCCTAAGCAAAATTTAGTCTATCTTTTATAACACTGAAACTTTTTTACTCTCTTGCAGTCCTGCGGAAAAACTGTCCGCCCCTGATCTTTTCATACATGGACCGTTTTTCGCATGAAAGAACGGTTAATTTGTTTCTGTATTTTCATTGTGTTTTATGTAGTATAAAAGTCAACTTCTTTTGCTAGTGTTTATTCGTACAAGAAGAAGAAAACACAAGCATACAAATGCAAAAGCAAAACCGTAGCTATACGGGTCAGTTACGGTCCTAATCGGCCATTCACCGCACGCAAATTTTGTACAGCGTCGAAAGAACTTTATGTTTTCAACCCCTAAAAAGTTTTTGGTTATTCTAACAATTTCTAGTTTTACTAGGCTATTCGCAGTAAGGTTCATATTCGAGCAATATATACTTCTTTCATGAACCGTTTACGCGCTGACCATACAGTTAAAATGTTTAAATAGTTAAACCACTATGTGTCTATTTTCAAGCCGTTGAGCTTAAACTAAGGGACAAAGATTAAATTGAAAGATGTTCAAAAATTCCATGCAGTTAAATAGACAATAAAATAAAATACAAAGCCAGTAATGAACACACAATAATTTCGTTGCCAAAACCGCAGCTACAGGTTTTATTCACGGTCCTATTCGGCCATACACTGCCGGTAAAAACTGTTCTACAGAGTCGAATAGTTATGTTTACCTCATCCCTTACATAAAAGGTTTTTGGTTATTCTAACAATTTCTGGTTTTACCAGGCTATTCGCAGTAATGTTCATATTCGAGCTATATATACCTTCTTTCATGAACCATTTAGTCGCTGACCATACAGATAAAGTGTTTAAATAGATCAGCCACTATGTGTCTATTTTCAAGCCTTTGAGCTTAAACTAAGAACAAAAATTAAATTGAAAGATGTTCAAAAATTGCATACATAATAGACAATAAAATAAAATACATTGCCAATGCTGAACACGCAATTTTTTCCGTTGTTAGAAACGCAGCTACAGGTTTTACTTCGTCGAAAAGTTACGTTTTCCTCAGCCCTATAAAAAGCTTTTTTTCATTCTAACAATTTCTTGTTTTATAGCCGGTTTATAGTAAGGTTTGTATTTTAGCTATATACCTTCTTTTATGAACCATTTACTTAGTAACCACACAGTTAAAGTTTTAAATAGATCAACCGCACACGTTTCCATATTCATGTCACTGTACTCAAACTAAAAGATTCAATATTGACGTACATCTATGACAATCATTCGAGAAAAAATTAATTTCAGTATTCCACTTCAGTATCAGAACCTGCACCGGTATCGGTATTGTCATAATTTTTTCGATCTCGCAAAATTTTATTGGCTGAGGCCAGATTCAAGTGGTAATCAATCGTTTGCGTTCCCGGATACAATTCGGGTTCCACTTTCTGTGATTCACTATCTGAAATGAAAATATATTTTAATATATAAAAGTATTAAAAACATCGATTTTTACCGTTTTTTTAAATATTTGTTTTTTTTAAAATGTATATTTTTTAAAATACACTTTTTAAAACAACCCGTGTATTTTATATAAAACTTGTACTGGGAATTCACAGGGCCGGTGGCCAAGAGGAGGCAAAGGGATTCAACTGCCCTGAAAAATTTTGGCCCACGGAGAACAAATATAAAAGGTATTTGGTTTTCAGCCTTACGTCCTATGCCGGCAGGGGCCCCTTTTGGCCTAAAAACTATTTGCTAGTGTATGTGTATTTTAAATGCAGAGGTTACACTGGGCCAGTAAACCAAGGGAGGCTGGGCGGTTCAACGCCCTGCAAAATTTTGAGCCACCTAGAACTCGTTTTCATTCAATACCTGTATATATACATTATTTTCAAGTTTCCTCAATGAATCAAGGTGGATATCCTTTCACGTTTGGTACGTTTTTGTTTTCCGGACCAATGTATAGGGACGTATACACTGTATAAAAAGCTTTAAGCCTAAGCCTACGACTAATGCAATAAAAACCAAAAGTCAACATGTTCTGTTCGCAGTTTTTATTCGCAAAGAATAAAACACAGGCATGCGAACTGGAAAATTTTGAGGACGGACACAAAAGGGTTTACCATGATTTGTGAAGCAAGTTTGATACCTTTCTACAATGGCTGGTAAATATTTTTCCAGTTTTTGAAAACGATCTAAGCGGATATCCCTTCACGTTTGGTACATTTTTGTTTTCCGGTCCAATGCATAGAGTAGGGACGCATTAAAGATTATTCCTAAGCCTAAGCCTAGACAAGGGATGTAAATAATAAACCTATGTACCTAAGCTTTGCCTAAACAAAATTTAGTCTATCTTTTATAACACTGAAACTTTTTTTACTCTCTTGCAGTCCTGCGGAAAAACTGTCCGCCCCTGATCTTTTCATACATGGACCGTTTTTCGCATGAAAGAACGGTTAATTTGTTTCTGTATTTTCATTGTGTTTTATGTAGTATAAAAGTCAACTTCTTTTGCTAGTGTTTATTCGTACAAGAAGAAGAAAACACAAGCATACAAATGCAAAAGCAAAACCGTAGCTATACGGGTCAGTTACGGTCCTAATCGGCCATTCACCGCCCGAAAATTTTCTACAGCGTCGAAAGAACTTTATGTTTTCAACCCCTAAAAAGTTTTTGGTTATTCTAACAATTTCTGGTTTTACTAGGCTATTCGCAGTAAGGTTCATATTCGAGCAATATATACTTCTTTCATGAACCGTTTACGCGCTGACCATACAGTTAAAATGTTTAAATAGTTAAACCACTATGTGTCTATTTTCAAGCCGTTGAGCTTAAACTAAGGGACAAAGATTAAATTGAAAGATGTTCAAAAATTGCATGCAGTTAAATAGACAATAAAATATAATACAAAGCCAGTAATGAACACACAATAATTTCGTTGCCAAAACCGCAGCTACAGGTTTTATTCACGGTCCTATTCGGTCATACACTGCCGGTAAAAACTGTTCTACAGAGTCGAAAAGTTATGTTTACCTCATCCCTTACATAAAAGGTTTTTGGTTATTCTAACAATTTCTGGTTTTACCAGGCTATTCGCAGTAATGTTCATTTTCGAGCTATATATACCTTCTTTCATGAACCATTTAGTCGCTGACCATACAGTTAAAGTGTTTAAATAGATCAGCCACTTTGTGTCTATTTTCAAGCCTTTGAGCTCAAACTAAGAACAAAAATTAAATTGAAAGATGTTCAAAAATTGCATACATAATAGACAATAAAATAAAATACATTGCCAATGCTGAACACGCAATTTTTTCCGTTGTTAGAAACGCAGCTACAGGTTTTACTTCGTCGAAAAGTTACGTTTTCCTCAGCCCTATAAAAAGCTTTTTTTCATTCTAACAATTTCTCGTTTTATAGCCGGTTTATAGTAAGGTTTGTATTTGAGCTATATACCTTCTTTTATGAACCATTTACTTAGTAACCACACAGTTAAAGTTTTAAATAGATCAACCGCACACGTTTCCATATTCATGTCACTGTACTCAAACTAAAACATTCAATATTGACGTACATCTATGACAATCATTCGAGAAAAAATTAATTTTAGTATTCCACTTCAGTATAAGAAACTGCACCGGTATCGGTATTGTCATAATTTTTTCGATCTCGCAAAATTTTATTGGCTGAGGCCAGATTCAAGTGGTAATCAATCGTTTGCGTTCCCGGATACAATTCGGGTTCCACTTCCTGTGATTCACTATCTGAAAT
>JASANG010000807.1:0-11128 GCA_030248215.1 Enoplolaimus lenunculus
ACTTTTTATCTTTGTTACTATTTTGGTTCGGAGTGACAGATATTGTGCTGTCGCCATCACTGTGATGCATCGTCGGTGGTAAAGGAGGGGGCGGAACGAGTGTTGTGTGACAACGCTCAGTAGAGTATAAAGTCTGCAATATGGTTAGAAAAGTGTAAAAATAATTTAACCGAGACTTTTCATGAGCGGTTTCAAAATTTAACCGAGACCGCCTATCCTTAACTGTTAATATGCGTTTCGGAGCTTCGCTCAATACGTGTAATCGCACTAGAACTGGTTACTAAAGAAAAAATTTCTCAAGGAAGTACAAAATAATGCTGCTGCTGGCTAATAGCCTAATTATTCTAACACTCATTTTATGTTCCGGAATGGGCAGTCTGGGTCAAAAAAGCGAGACCGAGACTGAGAACCAACTTACTGAGACCGAGACTTTTGGTTTCGGTCCCGGTCAATTTTTAACCATTACCGAAAATAAAAATCAGATTTTTTAACAAAACTTTGAATATTTCTGTCTGATTTCAATTGCCGCTTCATACACTTAAACTAATAAATCGCCGCCAAATTTTATTTTTTACTTTGTTTTTCAATTGGCTACTGTCGACATACCCTTCGAAAAGGCCCGAGACAAATCCTACTGTCTCAAAACACCTCGGCACAATCCCTAATTCAGCGCTATAGTGTTGTTTTTGCTCACAGGCAAGCCGAATAGACTGAAATTTTTTAACGTAGTGTGACGTTATGAATGTGGATGACCAATAATTTTCAAAGTGTGCTGGGTTCCTTTCACAAAACAGAATTTTGGGTGATCGGAGGGGTCATTCTGTATCTCGAATTGCTGTATAACCAGGTAGCTGTGCTCCACAATCGTTCGCTGTGTGTGATCGTTGGCGAAATGCGCAAGTGCGATCCAAGGCAAATTTTTGTGATTGCTTATCGCTTTTTCACCTCTTTGAGACAAGCCAAATCCCGAGACTTGCCGAGACCGAGACCGCCCACCCCTAGTTTGCAGAGACCGAGACCGCCCAGCCCTAGTTATGTAATATATCTCATTGGTCAAACGCTCTCCGAAATTGCCAAACTATAGGTGTACCTTAAAAGATCGTAGATCCCCTCATTAGACACTATAGTATACGTCACCTAACATCATTACAACCTAGCTGACTGGATACACTTCCCGTATTCAGCACGATTCCAGCGAAACCTCGGTATTAGTCTTATCCAAAACAGTATTCATAAATCTTGTTGCGCTTTGTCAAATAGCCACGTATTCTTACATCATTAAGTGCCTCGGTTCGAACGATAGAGCCAGAATTTGCCTCATTAAGCAAAGAAGACACCGCATCATTTAATTTTGGAGGAGGCACATCCATAGGCGGCACATTTGTACACTGACGACCGAAGTCAGAAACAATTGGAACAGGCGGAGGAATATCAGGAGACAATTGAGACAGCAGTGTCGCATTGGTGTTTTGTGCAGCATCTCCATGTTGAGATTTTGGAGGAGTCGACAAATTACAATCGCTTTTCTGCTGCTGCTGCCGTTGAAATTGCTGTTGCATTTTTTGTATTTGTTGCAATATATCCGAGTTTTGAAGCAACGTTTGAGCAGCGCTTTAGTTGTAAAACAAACATTGAATTCAAATCTCGAGAATAAAATATGATATACTGTTTTAAACAGCAACCCGAGGATTTAATACAGTATAACGTATATGACAAAAATGATATATGCTCTATGATAAACTACCATACTGTACAAACACGTGTTAACCATGGCTGTGCCTGTTGATACTATATATGTCAGTCGAAATAAATAAATGAGAATGAAGCTAATCATCAGACACTGACAACATTTCGAACAGCGATATTGCATTGCGCTCATAGCAAATAATATTAAATTACGCTATTAAACTTATCAAGAAACAAGTATGTATAGACATACGCAGCTAGCTGAGGTTTCTGAGAATTATCTTTAGTTTGGCTGCTCAAACTTGGAGCGTTTCCAATTTCAGCAGGACCGTGATAATCATCTTCATCGTCATCACTATATTCGTAATCCTGCGATAATATTTTCTGGAACAAAAACAAACCATTACAAAACATAACTTTCAACACTTTTGATAATTCACGTTAATTCGCGCTAGGAAACACCTCAGAGTCCAGAAAACCAAATTCCCAAAAACCAGGTTCTAAAATTTACGCAGCGTCTCAAAACGTCAAAAATACTGCTATTTTCTACAAAACGTAGCCGACTAAACTTCACTAGGCTCAGAATATCAAACCAAATCACTATATATCGCAATCCAAACGCATTACTAGTCAAACTTCAGCATACACTAGCAACTGATACATCGATTTACATACTTTTGGCAAACTATCGTTATTCCTGTTGTCGCTGCCTGCCGTCGACTGTCGATTAGAGCTTACAGCGTGTGACATGGAATTGGCAATATCACTAGCATCCTTCGATACAACTCCTTGAATGACGCTTTGAGGGCAGCTTATACTATTCTCTGTCTCGCCTTCTTGTTGTGCGCTCGTTTCGCTAGCTGCCATAGAGGACAAATGCAATGGTCCCAGGCTGTCGTTACCGCCACATGAGTCGTCATCATCATCGTCCAACGAAACAACTATTGGTTCTTGCTTTATTCTAACATTGCCAACATATTGCGCGTGTTGTTGTTGTTGTTGTGGAGGATAAGGCGGTGGCGGTGGTGGCGGTGGTGGCGGTGGGTCTCTATGTTTTTGTTTATGACACCTCTGATTAGAGTCCTAAAGTAATATTAGAACATTTTTACACAACGGCCAGCCAAACATTACACTTAACCAAACAACTAGAACACGTTACGAAAAGCAACCAAACAGCTAAACGTTTCATTGTGTAGTATCTGGCAATAATTTCCAATTATTCACGTCATAACCGTGCAGTGTAAATCCAAACTGCACTGCCCTACTCATGTTAGTCCGTCATAAACCTTTAAAATGGTTAAGAAAAATATTAAAGGTTGAAATAATTTTAGATAAAAGTTACTGCCTTTAAAAATGGTGAATATTTAAGGCTGAAATATTCATTTGACATAAAACTTACCGCGCTGCTTGTTTGCTGTGTAGAAGCTGCAAGTAAAAAAATTAGTCAAGTATATGTATCACTATCCAGCAAGTTAGCTGTGCTAAATCTTAACTAAAATCAGTAAATAAAGTAGTGAAAATGATACCTTGACGCAACAAGACAAACCTTCTTGACTATTTATTACCAAGAATATTGATTACTTAGTAATTAAATTTTTAATGCGCATTAAAGTTTTAAGCAGATTTGTATAATTACGTATGCACACGTATTTTGGATAAGCGTATCAAGCCATGTACAATAAATATATCAGGTACTAAATACATGTTCAATTCCTTGCATTATAATATTATAACCAGTTATATGAAAGGGCTTGCCAACTCAATAACTTAGTGTGATTAATTTCTGATTTGTCCAACAACATGCTACTAATTCCGCTTGCGGCACCAACTTCGACCGAAATTGTGGTAACCCGTTCCGAGATTGTTGGAAACCACAACCACAATAATCTAACAAGAAAGTAACTAACAAGTTATAACATTCAGCGAAACAGTCGACGATGAACAAAATCTTAGGACTATAAAACGTTTACTACAGACACTACTTGCTATCAGAGATATTACACAACCGTTACCTATTTTAATTCTAAGTTACGCCATGCAAAATATACGTTTCCAGTATACTACAATATGATATAAAAACACCACAATTCTTAAACTGCATATACGTATGCCTACCTGCTTGAAGTAGTGGCAGTGCGTATTTCATTCATGAGTCAAAAATTTACACATTCATACCTGGTACAGAAGGTGCTTTATCTAGTATGTCAAACAACGGAACAATTGTTGTTTCTGTGAATACGTCGTTTTTGAGCCATAAATGCAACACTTTGACTATTTTATCCTGTCAAAGAGAAAAATAATTCTTCGTTTGTGGTCCGAAAAACCTTAACAGTAGAAAATTTCTATTATCACCTCTGAATTCGTAACGTATATGTTTCCTGCCAGAAACATCTATATATTTGCCCTCTTGACGGACTACTGCCAGAGAAACGCTATACCGTGTTAGGTTACTAGGTGTATGTGTATGCTATGAATTCAAGAATAAAGCTTACTTTGTCTGCTTCATGTACACTGACCAAAAAAGGAAACGTATTGAAAAAATTCTTTGCGAAGCGAGGCCCAAACACATCTTTCTCTGGAGTAAACTGGTGTCTAGACTGGCGAACAATCGCATCAATGACGTACAAACCAGGAACTTTGTATTCTGGTTTACACTATAAAAATACATATATATCAGTCAGACCGAACACCAAAAACAGCCAGGACAGGGTAATCTAATATCCGGACGGAACCAGATAATAAATTCACACTAAATGTATTAGATGGCAATTAAATATCAGAACTTAACTAACAAATCTTCCTTAAATGGTCTAAGATATCCAAAGTGTTTACATACACTAGTAAAAACTATAAGCTAATATTGTTGAATAAGTTTATTAGTAAAAACTCTAAAAACACAAAAACTAAGAAAAACATTGAAAACTGCGAAAAAAGGATTAGAAATATTTTTAATAATTTAATTTTTTCGGTGATGACAGAAAATTGATGGAGATCGAGACTTTTCAAGGCATTTCTCGTTATCCGAGACCGAGACCTGTCATCCCAGGCTAGGGTTAAGGCTATTGTTTTCGCTCACAATTAGGCTTAATTGTAGACTTAGAATCAATAACAAAAAATAATGGTTAAATTTTAGGTTTTATTAAGCAACATGTTTTTTAAACAAATAAACACACCACAGATTGTGACAAAAACACATTTTGCGCCTTTTAACAGCAACACAATTTTGCTATTTTCTTCAAACTACAACAGAATATGAGGTCTGTAGCCAGCTCACCTTGCTAGGGAGGCTAAAAATTTTTCTGGAGGGGTATTCAAGGGTTTTGAATGAATGACAAGAAAGGTTGAAAATTTTCTAGGGGGGGGGCGAAAATTTTCTAGGGGGGCTGAGCCAACCCCTGCACCCTCCCCTTGGCTACGGGCCCGTAGTATAAATACGTATACTTAATTATACGCTTTTGCGCGTGCATTGTACAGTAGGAGAGGCGAGGTGCTTAGTGCCGTGGCATAGATCGTTCGCAGTTCGCTTAAGGATCCATAAATATTGAATTCCTACTACCAACAGTATTTTGACGAAAAAGCCTACTAAGTTATTTTAACCTATATCCAATTATAATCAATTACTGTCATGAACCTGCTGGCGCAATAAGAACTGTATATTTTCAAAGTTTAAATTTACGTAACATATACAAAACCTGATCAAACCTTTTGAATAAATCTTTCGACGCTGAAAACCACATGTTTATAATACTTGATTGCTTTCATCGCTGCTACAGTCACCTGCATCATTTTCGCTTTACTCACAGGAGGCTTGCTTTCATATAGCGAGGCCAGCTAAAACAAAAGTACAAGCAACGTTAAGCGCTATCACTCCAACTACAAGCGCAACACCGCGGCATATATCAATTAGGATAATTTTGTCCGTATATATAATTTGAAAAAATTTTTTGCAAAGCATACATAGTGTCAAAAAAATCAAGCGCGGTCGAGAAAGCGAACTTTTGCTTGGGACAATTCGTCCTCAAAAAACTTTCCAAGTGGTGGGTACGCAAAAGAGGGTGATCCTTTAACATGCGGCCTGATTACAAATTTGGGGGCAACACTTTGTGCAAGATCAGTAAAGCGGAATGTACGTCAATTCGGATTTTGGCAAGAATTCTGACTTCATACAAGTCTTTAGTGCGTTTTGTTCAACTCAATTCGAACAATTACGAAAATAAGATATTGAAGCTTCAATTTTTTGGTAAATTTGACACCAAATAAAAAGTTCCGTTGGCATCTTGCGTACAACTAATATCGCTATGTCCGGCTTGTTCCACCGGTTAGCATACAACATGCATTGCATATATTGCACATGCACTAGGACAAGTATGTCTCACATGCTTACACTAATATTCATTAATAATTTAATACTTGTTGTCAAACACACATGCATAACAATATTTACTTATATACAAGCTATATACTACGCACTTGCATATTGAAATTTTTCACACATTCCATTTTGCTGATATCGTCCATTATAATCAGTTTAATTAAATACCTATGTAAATTTTAACAGAGTTCTAAGAAACAAAATTCTACATTAACAATGGTACACAAACACAATGAACGCACGCTTGGTCGCCTTGCAAATGAATCTTACGTTACCAAAGTCACTTGCTTTTACACAGGGACACGGTAGATCTTGATATACCTAGCTAGGTCATTCACTTGTTGCTATACTGTTGTTTCTGGTTATCACCGCGAGCATGTTATGACATTGTATTGCTGAACCAAACACAAGCCAAGCGTGTAAGGATTTCTAGAATATTCAGAACAATGCTAACTGGTTATTAATATTATGGTGATTTAAAAAAAATTGCATATCTTCTACTTCTTAAATTTTCATTACATGTTTGCTATAATAGTTATTCTACACTAACATTTCTCTTTTTGCACGTGCTTAACTCTTGAAAACTGATAGCATAAAACATTTAGCCTATGTTAGATGACTATTGAACACTACAGCGTGATAGCAAATGCATTCACCCGAAAGTTCCTACACCGTCAAATTGAAGCTTTATCTCTACGAAACTGAAAACTAAACATTCACGCAGTCTCGCGCACCACGCGCACCAGGATTTTATTCTTTTCTTCTATTAATGGCGATGGTTTGCGCCTGCCACCACCGAAAGCAATCATGAACAAATGCGCTTATGATCAAGTCGTTCACGATCAAGGTTTGCGAATTGAGAAATTATGACGGGAATATACAGCATGATTGCTCTAAAACTATTCCCAACATCGCTTACACTTTTTTGATAGAAATTGGCTGGAGCGCAATGCGGACACTGGTCTGTCGTATTGACAATAATTTTAAATACTCGTAGTACTAATCGAAATAACTTGATACACTCCTATGTCTTTACTGTCCCGCGGGAAAACGGGACGCCCCTATAAAAAGTAACATTGTTCAAAGCACTTTTCCAACGCTCTACCATCCTACCATCGAAAGAACTGAGTGAGGGCAATATCCAATAAAAATAGACCATGCAGACATTTTTAAACCCTGAGAAAAGACCGCACATAATTTTATGATGACCCAACATTCGGTGTGTTCGAAACAGTATTTATAGGAGACGATAAGTGCGCTTAAAACCCCAATCGTAAACGTGTGACTGGGAAAATTTAACACAGCTCGAACCAACCGAACGGCAAACCTGACATACATAAAATTTAACAGAACCTTTAGGAATGTTCATCTATCTGTTTACAAAACAATTTTATGTTTTCCGGCTCAGAGTGGGATGCGGACAGGGCCAATGTTACTTTAAGAGGCGTAAAACAGTAGAGTAAGCGAATTTCTAAGCCTAAACCTAAAGCCTAAGACAAAGCTTAAGCAAAAAAATGTATTCTAGAATCTAACCTACTCTTTTACAGAACTACCAGAAACCTGGACGCCCCTTAAAGCAACATGGCCCGGGCGAGGGTGGTGATATGAAGAACCTAAGGAAGGGGGGTGCATACGCAAACCCAAGTTTTTCTTAAATCTTCCAAAAGCCAAAAAGCTATTGCTCAAAAATTGTTGGGCTCAAAAAGTAATCACACAGACAAACCTGGATATAAAGCCAAAACTACAAAAATCTAATCGTTTGTATTCAATCGCTGGGATGCACCCCCCTTACCCCCTTATCACCGTCTTTGGATGTGGGTAAAAAATTTTATACCTCAAAACCACGCTTACCCAGGCAAATAAAAATTTTTTACAGGCATTAAATTAAAGCACGCTAAAAATATCTGCTCACGACCAACCATTCAACTGTGCCTGAAAGTGAAACCAGCATTTTAAAGATCGCTGGTGATTTGCAGTTTGATAAGGTTTCGCGTCATAGCTCTAATGAATTGTACACATGGAAGATTACAAAAAATTTTCAATCCAACTAAAAGTAAAGATCAGAACTGTTGCTTTTTCAACGCACACTGGCTAGATTAGTTAACCTTAACTCCTAATGGGTTGGCGCAGGAAAAATTGTCAGTTTCAGCGTACCCGCGGCTGTAACTTCGCTTTGACCCTCGTTTACTTACTGGTAACCGCGGGTAAAAAAGTCCCGCTATGCTTGAGCTGCGAGCATTTTATTACAGCGGATTATTTACAGCTACTGTCTGTGTTAACTAATGTAAGAATAATTATTCCAAGAAATCGTTTACAGTTTCAACTATTTTGGTTTTCATATGAGTTCACAAATTACATGTTCGGTACCATTACTATTAACTATTACTGGTCAACGTGTTGCAAAGTTTGCAACGCTATCATTTTTCGATAATCTTTGGCAGCACTTCAAGAACTTGCGGATTAAAAATTCTCAACAAAAATCTAAAGAAATTACAATGAGATAAACTTTTAGTGACACTGTCAATTTTAAAAGTTTGTATCATGAGTTTATTGCAGCCTATCAATCAGAAACTGAAACATTAAAAACTGTGTGCCTACTACCAATAATAGTGAGCATGCTAAACTTCACAAGTTTTAATACGTTGCAAGATTTGACTATCGTGATTCTGCACATATTTTGCATGCGAAATGTACCAAATGGAAAAGACAGCAAGGAATTTTTAAAAATGCATTATGAGTCGTAGCAAAAAACTTGCGTCTCAGCGCCCAGACATAGCGAAAAACTACACTCAAAATAATATTTCTGATATTTAAGAAAAAATTTCTTACATTTAAGAAATATGATGAAAAGTACTTCTGTTATAACAGCAAATATTTCAGAAAAGTTTTGAAATAAAGTCAGAAAATATTAAACGTTTTGCAGTTAGTTTTTGAAAAATTGTCTTAAATTTCAGAAAAACATGGCAGATATGCCACAGAAAATATTTTTCTGAATAAATTCAGAAATACTTTTTTGTGTGTAAAGAAAATGGTTGTTTGTTTACACGCCTTTTTATTCGGAATGGGTGTACTTGATTTCGCAATACTTATTTCATTGAATATAACAGTAGGTTTTGTTACTTGTCTTCATAGGAGGTAATGGTGGAGCTGTATTCGAACCAAACGTAAATTGTTTTGTCTCTCAGCTGTGACACCTTGTTTTACTCACGATGTTTTTGCTGTATATATTGTTTGATTTTTAAATGATTGCTGTATTGATTGCATAAAACAAATGTTCATAAGTTTGTAGCCTTCTAGTTGACAGATTCAACTGATATTGGACATCTGACATTTTTGTAGGTTGAACCTTATGCCTACCATGTTTTAAAAAATTAGCATCCATTAACATCTGCATTTGTCGAGTCGATGTTATGCTAAGCGCCGTACAATTGTCGCAAGACAGCAAAGTACCAGGAGTACACATAAGCACATATAATTAGGACACTGCGGATAGCTGGGACAACGGGACAGTTGGGCCAATGTATAGCACAGGGGCTTCCAGTTTTTCACGGTGGAAAACTTATAACCAGGAGTGCAGCGCAGCCACTTCTGTATGACGGCTAAATTTTCCGCTGATTTGGTAGGAAAATTAAAAAATTTAATGCCTAGATTTCACCCTGGGTTGGTAGGGAAATCTGAAGCATAGGTTTTGGTTGGAAAACGGCAAAAGTGAAAAATTCTAATGCCTAGATTTTCCCCTGGGTTGGTAGGGAAAATCTGAAGCATAGGTTTTGGTTGGAAAACGGGAAAAGTTTAAAATTCTAATGCCTAGATTTTTCCCCTGGGTTGGTAGAGAAATCAGAAGCGTAGGTTTTGGTTGGAAAACGGGAAAAGTGGAAAATTGAAATGTCTAAATATTTTCTTGAGTAAGAAATATCTGAAGCAAAGGTTTTGGTTGAAAAGCGGGAAAAGTGGAAAAGTGGAAAATACAAGCGTAGGGCATAGGTTTTGGTTGGAAAACGGAAAAAGTGGAAAATTTTAATGCCTAGATTTTTACGCTGGGTTGGTAGGAAATCTGAAGCATAGGTTTTGGTTGGAAAACGGGAAAAGTGGAAAATTGTAATGCCTAGTATTTTATTCTGGGTTGGTACGGAAAATCTGAAGCACAGGTTTTGGTTGGAAAACGGGAAAAGTGGAAAATTCTAATGCCTAGATTTTTACCTTGGGTTGGTAGGGAAAATTTGAAGCATAGGTTTTGGTTGGAAAACAGGGCCCATGTATAGATCAGGGGCTTCCACTTTTCCAGGTTGGAAAACTTACGACCAGGAGTGCATCGCAGCCACTCCTGTATGACGACCTGATTTTTCACTGGTTGGTAGGAAAAATCGCGGGCATAGGTTTTGCTGTGGAAAAGTGGAAAATTCATAAGCCTGCATATTCCCTGGTTCGGTAGGGAAAATCTGTAGTGTAAAGTTTGTTTGGAAAACGGGAAAAGTGGAAAATTTAAAGCTTACATTATTCTTGGGTTGGTAGGGAAAATTTGAAGCATAGGTTTTGGTTGGAAAACGGGAAAAGTGGAAGATTTAAACGCTTTGATTTTTCCTTGGTTGGTAGGGAAATCTGTAGTGTAAAAGTTTGTTTGGAAAACGGGAAAGGTGAAAATTTTAAAAGCTTACATTATTCCTGGGTTGGTAGGGAAAATCTGAAGCTTATGTTTTGGTTGGAAAACGGAAAAACTGGAAACTTTAAACGCGTAGATTTTCCCTTGGGTGGTAGGAAAAATCTGAAGCATAGGTTTTGTTTAGAAAATGGGAAAAATGGAAAGTTAAAATGTCTAGATTTACCCTGGGTTGAGGAAAAATCTGAAGCATTGGTTTTGTTTGGAAAATGGGAAAGGTAGAAAATTCCAATGGAACGATCTAACAACACATAGCAGATATTTGCTAAAATGAACAAGTTAAATATCATTTCAACGACCTGATTTCACCTCACCTGCGGCATCATCTTCGGTTCCGGCTACTTTTGTTCACTTCCGGCTCCGGATCTGGCATTTTTCACCTCCGGTTGCATCCTACAAACTAACAGGCAATA
>JASANG010003528.1:0-11125 GCA_030248215.1 Enoplolaimus lenunculus
ATTTGTTCAGCACGTGTTACGCTTTGTCAAACTCCACCTCACTGCCGCGGGTTGATTGTCATATTCGCGTACAAATAATTTTGTAGAAAATTGCTCTGGAATATATGCATAGCATTTATAAGCTAGCAAATTACCTTTATTTTTTGGTTATCCCTTAACCGGCGTTCTCCGAAAGTTATATATATATCCATCCACGATCATTTCACTCATTATAAAAAGCTGAGTCGAATGGTGTAAAGTTTTTCGCAATCACACGATTGGATAAGAGTCAATGGTCGAATAACTCATTTGTCGACGTCCCAAATCCAAAGAATTATATACGCTAGATCAGTTATAATAATAATAATACTAATAATAATAATAATGATAATAATAATAATAATAATAATAATAATAATAATAATAATAATAATAATAATAATAATAATATAGTTCTTTAAGCAATTGTCTGATTGCGCTAAACTTAGCCCAATTCAACTGAGCTGTGCAAGCCACATGAAACGATACATAAATTGTCAAACTTTTTGACAACATTTTTGATTTTCAAGGGCCGCGTGACCTTGGTATCATAAAAATGTTATTTTTCCAAATTCAAATTTTGGTGTGAAATGATTAGGGGACGTACATGGGAATCTTAAATATGAAAAAAAATTTTCAAAATCGAACAATTTTTGGTCAAACACCGGCTAAGGAATAACCGTAAACACAGGTAATTTACTACCTTCTAAATGCTCTGCACATATCCCAGAGTAATTTTATTCAAAATTGTACGTAAATGAGTGCGACAATGAACCCCCCAGAAGTGAGGTGGGGTTTGATAAAAGCGCAGGGTGGACGCCAGCTGGGAGAATAACTGGAAAGCCTCCAATGATCATTGATTTCTGTCAAGGCAACTTAATCCTTAGAAATGAAAGGTATGCCAAAAACGCAACGCGTACTTGGTGCATTGTTTTCTACACAGAATGAGCCCAGTTGCAATCTCTTGTCTAAGAGTCAAAATTTTGAGTCTGGATTGTTCCCACTATTTTATAATTTCGAAACTTGTCAAACCCTTAAATCAAACAAAGTTAGGTTGTGTTTTTGAGTTTTTACTTCATATCCCAGCTTTAGACTCCCTCACAAAGTGAGCGTGTATTTATTAGGCGGTCTTGGGCCCATGTAAAAACTGTCGGCGGAACGTTTCTCTGCGGGACTGCCTTAGATAAGTTTAAGGTTCAGATTATTTTTTGCATAAGCTTACGGCCCTGTTCTCTACAGTGGCCCGGTCTGAAACTATTCCCACCCAGCAACAATGTGGGTATGAAAAGTTTAGGATGCATTAGTAGCTGGAGTTTTCTAGAATGGGGGACAAACGTGAGAATTTATGGTAATGGGAGGGTAAAAAATCCTCACGTGGGACGCTGGCTTGAAAAAACTTTCTAATCTTCTAAAATCCTGTCTCAAAACTATGTACAAAGTGTACATTTACTATACCTGTTCCCATCGAAAATGTACCGCTGGTCGCATTAAAACAAATTCTTGATTGACTTTTTTGCCAATTAATTTCGGCAAAACTCTCATTAGACCAAGGCCTATGTTCCGTATGCGCATGCCACGATTGAAAACAATAATAAACGGAAATATATCGAACATAATATCCGACGTAATATGAATAACGTTTCGCATGCGATCTTCGTCCACAAACTGAAAACAGAACACAAATTTAAGAGACTAGCCCCTCCTGGATAAATATTGACTTCCTCATACAAAATTTTCAACCTTGCTTGTAATGCATTGCAAATCCTTGTCTGCCTCTCCTGAAAATTTTTTAGCCCCACATAGCAAGTTGAGCTGGCTACGGGCCTGTTACTGCAGTGTCCCGAATAGAAGATTGGGTAACTATTAATATATATTTATTTTACCTCTCCAGGCGGCACGGACGGTTTATTTGTTTTCAATCCACCCTCTACCAAGTTGTTTAATCCATTTTTCTTACGCCATTGTCGTTGAATTAACAGAGTTTTAAGCGAAAAATTTTCAGTTTACTATCTATATCCCCTTCTCACATTGAGTTGCCTATAGGCAACTCAGCGCAGTGTATATACGTTAAATAATATATATCGCACCGTGTTTAACAATTGCAACACGTATATATAGTACTAAATCACCACAAGACGTGAGAGCCCCCTCGGGCTCGAGCGTCAAGCTCCTATAGCTGAGTGGTGATAGTTGGACCCAATCCAATAGTTTTATGAGTAGGCATATTCAAAGTTTTAGACACAAAATAGCAAAAACAGTTTGTTCTGCGCTTGCAATTGGGAAGCGAATTTTATGTTTTGAACAAATTCTACGGTGAATTTGTAGGTAATGTTCGGACAAAATCTTTATTTTTATTTTTCAGCTGCAAGGCCTTGGCCAATTTGCAATTATTCTGAATGCTGGAACGTTCCAAAATTTTTGCTACAGATTTAATAGTATAAAACGTGACATTTTAAGATTTAATCTCGCCCGTTACCGGAGGGTTTTGGGCAGGAGGAGCTCAGTCTTCTGGATGAATTTTGCCCCTTCCCCTAGCAAATTTGTACCCTTGTTTGTAAGTCTTCGAAAACCTTTGTATGCAACTCCTGAATAGGTTTTAGTCCCTCTAGCAAGGTGAGCTGACTACGGGTCTGCATTCAATTTGACTTTTCATACCGTTACAGCATGCTTTTTGAATTCAACATTATTAAAATGTAATCGAAAAATGACGTGTTGGTTCATATTTTCATCAATTTCTTCATCGACCACTTCCATTTTAACTTCTGTATCGTATAAAGTCTGTAAATATAAACACATAATCCAGTCAGCCTCGTCTGTTCCGTTTTTCGTCATTTTCTCCTATTTCTTTACAGAGTAAAAGCTTAATAATAGCGCATCATTCAACCGAAAGTTTTTCCAAGAGATACGGTCGGTAGTTAATTAGCAAACCACCTACAGAAATAAACCACGGTTCATATTCTGAAATGCGTCTAACATCTATCAACAGTCATTTAAACTGACGGACTTTTGGAATTGCTTATTTCAACATTGGTATATAAATAAAGCAAATCCAATGCGAAAAACGTGCTTAATTTCGAACGTCATCATTCATTGGCTCGAAAGTTGCAAGGTCTATCGCAAGAAATAAAAGATGGTACACACATTCGAGAATACAGACTTTATTGCGTAAATTCCGATCAGTTGATCAAACAACTCAGAGATCGAATAAGTACTCAGAATTTTGAGTTGATTCTACTCATTCTGAGTTATTAGAACAACTTACCTGGAACTAAATCAACTCAGAGCAAGATATCATTTACTGTTATTAAATCAGCAATGACCAGAAACAACTAATTCCGTCTTTGAGTTGACAATCTTCTCATTGGAATTTACAGTGTAGCCATAAAAACGACATATACATAGCCAAATAGCTCAATTTCGGCAGGATTTTATGGTTTTATAATACATTTCAAAATTGCATTGTTTTCAAAATCTGTATAACAGTAGAATAAATCTGTAACATGTGCTAAATTTTGAAGGTAAATCAAACAAGTTAATGGGTTGACAAGTGCTCTCTAAAAGTTTAAACTATATCGATTTAAGCTTAAGGTAACCTAGCAATGTTAAACTAACTTTCTAGATTAACCAAACTAACAGGTGGGTTACGGTTAGATTCATTTGAAATATGACATAGTTTTGTGAATTTAAATTAAAATCTCAGTAGTTTTTGAGCAACACGTCGACCTTTAAATCACAAACCAAGTTTAGCTGAAACTCGGCGCAAACTTAAAAATATGTTAATTTAATATAAACCTCAAATTTTAGAATATATATAGTTAGTCTGTCCAGCCATTTAAGTTTTACTTAAACACTGGTTAAAGTTTAGTTAATTTCAGTTTAAGTTTTTTCAGAGTAACACTAAGAACAAACTGGTAATAGGTGCTTCATAAATATGGTAATTTTACCCACACATCTAATTGGTTAAGCTATAAACAAACCTTAGCAATCGCAGTGATTTGCCCCTTGACGTAGAACAAATATCCATGTCGCTTGCTTCGATAATGTAGCGTTAAACCTGTTTTACTTTCATTTTCACAGTAAAACGATGGTGGTTTGAGTTTTGGGTACGTAAACCTGAAATAATACAACCAAAAACTGTTGCGGATCAAACAAGTGAACCGAACGGAATGTATCTACAACCGGCCGCCTGCGCCGTGCTGAAAATATTGCGATGTTGATTAACCTAACAATGTCTTTTCTAGCCAAAGAGGTTAAGAAATATGGCTTGGTTATACAAGGCGAACTTAATATATTTTGTACCTTCGGCGCAATTGGTCAGTTTGAAAATATCGAACAATTTGCTTAAAACGTGCTAAAACTCAACGATTTCGAACACAAAAAGTGTCCTCGACCGCTTGGTTCTTAGAAAGTACTGCCGAATTTTAAATGGTGTTAGAATTACTCTGTGTTGTTTATGGTAGTGCTTGCTGTGGTAATATTCTCTGCTGCTAAGTTCTTCTACTCACCGGATATTACCGTGAAACCGGACTCGCGTACCACGCAACCTTTTTCGGACGTTTTTTGGGCAATTTTCAAGCATTACTTACTTTGTTTCCAAAAATTTCTTACGAAATGCACGTGATTGATTGTGTTTGTTCTATGAAATGAAAATTTGCAGGGAAATTTTTGTGTATTCGCTAACTTTGCGCATTGCGCAAAGCTGGCAGACTATTCATTTTTAAAAGCAACATTTCACTTGTTTTTCAGAGTGGTCCGAAACCAATTTTGTAATGAAATTAGTTTCACAGCTTTTAAGCCCTCAAATTAAGCTATGACGGAACTTTTGTTTTTACTTGATATATTCATGCAAGTTGTCCAATCCATTCAAAAAATCGATAAAGTTGCGTCCAAGCACACGCAACAACTTATCGTATTCATACGGACGAATGAAATCGTAGAAACTGCGGCCAACCAACTCTAGGATATCATCAACGGGTAAGCCTGTGACGTCATGCATTGCTAGTACAAGCCGTTGTGGTAACCCTGAAAGACAGGCAGCATACCTAAACGCAAATGTGCAGGAGGGTAACCAGAGTTAGTATAACCTTTAAAAGCTTAAACTAACTTGATTTAAGCTTAAGATAGTCCAGCAGTATTAAACTAACTTTCTAGATTAACTAAACACACAGGTTGGTTTACGCTTAAACTCATTTAAAATCTCACATATCTTCAGTTTAAGCTAACGAACTTTTAGATACACATAATTTCTGGGCCGCGCTTGTTACTTAAACTACAAATAAGTTTACTTAAACTCGTGTTAAACTTAAAAACATGTTTAAGTAAAACTTGAAATTCAAGTTTAGTTAGTCCGCCCAGCCATTTAAGTTTTACTAAGACTAATATTCAATGTTTAGTTAAGCTATAACTTAAGTTTAAGTTTTTAGAGAGTACATTACAGATGCTCGAAACAAACTACCTTAGTCAAACGATTCACATTATTGTTTGATATGTTGTAAATATTGAAATAAATTTGTCAAGTAAAACATCTTAAGATATTAAAATATTTTTAACAAATAACTCAAAAAACAATAGCTTGTAGTAAATACTTTTATAAAACTGTTTTACCTTCTGAATACACAGTGTTGACATCAAACTTGAAATTCGGATCCAAATTAGCGACGTATTGGACCTCTTGCAACATGTGAGAGCCATAATTCTTGCGTATAAACGCAGCGATGTTTTCCAAAATTAATCCATACATACTTTAGTATTCCGCCTTAAACGTAACTCTTTGTAAAATTGGTACAACAATGAGGATCGCAGAGAAGCCGGGCCGTATAAAGATAAGGGGCAGACCGAGTTCCGCAGGATTGTACTATAGTACGCTAACGCTTCAGACTATTTTTTGCATACGCTTATAGCTTATGCTAAGGGGTAGGCGTAGGATTTAAAGCATGCTTACACTGCTGTCACGGCCTTGTTTATACATTGGCCGAAGCACCAAAACTTCGAGAAACTATAAAATGTTATCAAGTTTGGCCATATTCCCGAAGATTAGTGTATTAAATTTTAACGTCTTAATAACAGGAATATTATTGATTTCATCTGAGATCTGAGTTCAAGCTATATGATTTCAATCCCGGGCTCTTGAATACGGCGTATTACTCAACACTGGTGGACTTTAAAAGGTCGATGCTTGAACCCTAGAGTCCCTTCACGCATTGTGAAAATTTTGCGTATCCATTTCTCACGCACTTTCTACTGTGTCTTCGGCCAATTCAAGTTAAGGCTTAGACTTCACTGCCGGTTTATTGTTGGATTCTGAACCATAATGATTATCAGTCTGCTGATATTGGGAGCTGTATTGTTAAATGTGTGTGGAACCTATTGCTACTTAATAACAGGTTTGGTAGCATTCGAGATGTGAAAGTTACGGAAGTGAAATTCCATATAGCTGCAGGATCAATAGAATACAACAAATCACCCAAAAATTTTAAGTTGAATATTAACCTGCGGAATGTTAGAAACGCTATTTAACTAAGTACTGATAATAGGGTGCTACATACATTTGAAAATACTGCCATAGATTTCAGCTCAGGATCACATGTCGTAAATACACAGTAATTTAATAGGCTAGCGTCGCGTCGGATTTTGCAATTTCCCCTGTAATTTTAGTGATCCTTCTGGGCAATTTACACATTTTTTGACATAAAGCTGCACTACGACCAGTGGCGGTTCTAGAGTGGTGTATTTCCATGTCAGCGTCGTTGAATAAGTTTTTCATGTGCGCCGCTTTTATTGCTACGGCGTTATGTTTTGCCCTTTTGACATGAATGTTTTCTTCCCGCCCTCTTGCAACTTTTAACTGCGAAATTGTAAATTTTCACACCTAACTAAAATTGCTTAACATTGTGCATTTTGTACATTTGTTGCACGTGCAGCATGCAATGCTTATAGTAAACTCAACTCGGGAAAGGGCTAACAACCTTGGCCCATGTAAAGATTAGAGGCCGAACGTTTTTCTGCGGGATTGCGGGAGTAAACTTATGCTTCAGAATATTTTTTCTTAAGCTTTGATATAAGCTCATTTTTACGTTTAGACTTGGGCTTAGAAATATGCTGATATTACTGTTACAACCCTACTCTTTACGCTGACCATAACCTTTATTCGCGTATTATCAAGCACTCAAAGCAAAACCATAAACTCTGAATCATCAGCGAAATAATGCACAAAGTAGTTTGTTTTAGCTAAACTTTACAGAGCTCGTAAAGCTTGACACACGGTATTCTCACAACACAAAATATCTAACTTACACTCATTTTTGCAACGATATAAAAGACTGTAATTAACGTTAATAACTAAGCTAGAAAATTTTCGATTTTTTGTCTTAAAACGACCTATTTTAGTCTAATTTCTATTCTGAAACGATGCTTCCGGTAAAAACACGTAGCGACTCATGAAGGATTTTAAAATGAAGCAAGTTTTAGTAGTGGCACAAAAGTGCGAGTGTATAGTCACCTTGAACCCAAGAGCTAAAATCTATAATTTTTTTGCGAAAGACGTTTTGAATTTTTAGTTGAAAAAGACATGAATGCTTAATTTTGCAAATATATGACCAGGGCCGGAGCAGCCACTCCCATACCACCATTTGGGTGGTCACCCAAAGAGGGGTTCCCCTAATAAGATTTTAAACAAAAATTTGAGAATCATTTTGATCACCGGAAGCGGACTTGTACCGCAATTTTGGAACTGGGTGCACACCCTAGCATGCTCCAGCGCTGTATATATATATGACTAAGTAAGTATTACCGGTCGTGTGATAGGATCACCATTATACAGCGGAAGTTCTGAAAACTATGTAGTCGCTATTAAGCCATGTCTACCTCATAATGAGTGGACCTGGACTCGTTTTCTACTTGTGGTCATGTCGTCGTTGAAAATCGAGAAGTTTTTCACTTTCATACAATTCCGACAGAATTTGATGCAATGCGCAAAATATATAAGCAGAATAGTTCAAAATTTGAATTAAGCATAATTTCAATAGTAGAAATAAATCATCGTGTTTAAAAATACGAATTCCTATTCACATTTACGTTTTAAAAAATGTGTAGATTTAGTGTTGCGCTATACTTTTACCGCGCCGGACTCCGCGGTACTTAGCTATGCGTTGCCAACAAAGATATAGGCAAAATCTATATGATGGCGCACCATGGCGTGTGGCGAGTATGAAGCAACTCTTGATAGTGTTTTTACAGTATAGCGATTCCGTTTAGAGTTTTGCTACTTACAAGTCCCTTTTGAAACATGTTTTTTATTTAAAACAGAGTTCTTGTTTTTGACGCAATTTGTGACATATTTCATAATTTCTTTAGCTCATTCGTCGTCTCCAACCAACGTAGTAGTTGTTGTTGATCGTACTGGATACAACTCATTTAGCGACTCCATTGACAATTCTGCACTAGCCAATAAGCGATCATCATTGCTTACTGTAGTCGGCTGAAACGCACTAATCAGACACGCTGTGGGATCTGGAGAACGGGATTGGCTCCTTTTTCCATGGAGCCGGAAGTACGGCTGTTTGTGGTTGGTTATTTAACGATGAAACTCCATTAACACCGATCCCTTCAGCCAAGTTGTTGCTAGCGACACATTTACCGCAAGGCTGCATCCTGGGTTCAATTCGTTCGATGTCGCAATTTTCGTGTTCCTATCATTTTTAACTGGAATTAATATATTCGAACGCTATGCCTATGACTAGTTGCTGGTACTGTAACGTCGCACGGTCAACGCTCGCGAGTACCTTCCAAAAATATACCCAGAATTTCATTAAAAACACCCAGGAGCCTATTCCGCGAGTTACCCAAAACACACTCTATACTTCTATACCACTATGTTAATCACCAAAACTTTATCGTTCGCAATAAATAGTACACTTTGGCTCGCCAAACAAGGCTCTCAAAAATTAGAATTTTTCTTAACAAAAACTGCATTCAACCAAGGAGTCTTCAATAGAAGCGGGATGTACGGACTTTTCCAAATTGAAAAATAATACTCCTATAGAATGGTTCAAATACGCCACAAAAATTCCACTGATTACTGAGTAAATTTGAATAAAAATTCGTAGTCCCTACTTTGTACCCGAACACCACAAACCTCTACTAATCCCATACAGGCCACCAATTACTACTGCACATCGTAACCAACAAAAACGAATTGACCAATAGGTATGTAGCGGATAATTAATACTACAAATTGTAATCACCCCAATAAGTGGTAGTAATTAAAACTTCCAATCCTCTATGATATTTTTTCAAGCCCATGGGACAGTGCGACTGGGGATAAGAGAATATTTATCTCCCTGAAGCTTCTAGAGAAGAGGTAAGATGGCACTTTAACAGGCTTTAGAATATATATACTGTTTAATTTTAGTGTCAAAAAAATAGGATGTACATTAATGAACTGAAATACAAGCTACACATTTTGGATATGATAGCAGCTATTTGTTACCGTTTTCATATTTCCTCAGCAAAATTCAGTTTCTCATTGACAGCAAAACCGCATTATTGTAGGAATACTGGTGTGCCCACTGTTTCGATTGTTTGTAAACTTTTTCGGTATCCGATAATTTTGTTAACAAATATGCACTAATGTGAACTAAGTATTTAAGGTTGCGCTTCATTTAAATATTATTTCAGATTTTAAATCACAGCCGATATTTTCCAACAGCAACGGTAATAAAAACTTTTTCTTTTACCTTCTGTTCAAGTAGAACTTGTCTGGTAGGACTTATAGTCATTGTAGTTTGGCTTGATTTCTGACTACAGTGTGAATGGCAGCGCCAGCCATTCCCGCAACTGTGCATGGTTGACATAGTCCTTACTGCCTCAAATGTTATGGACCAAAGAACTGAGTTTGATGGCCAAGTTGCCTATGCTGCATGCTTACGTACGCTGATTATTCAGTAGAAATCTCCTTGTACGCCTGCCATGCGAATATTCGGGAAGTTGTGATGACCCTCAAAAAGGCATTCGTTTTTTTGTCAACAAAACGTGATAATCAGCGGCAATATCAACAAATTTATACAAAACAAAGCCAAACATCTAATTTGATCGTTGAAGCTAGGCGCCGTTGAGGTGCTAAACCTTGTCGCCGGAGCTTTTGGTTTTAGTTGGTCCGTTCGCAAAGTGCCGTCCGCTGCGCCCCCCGCGATTTATAATCGTCTCTTAAAAATTATTATGCTTGTGTAATAAAATGAAATGGTTAAAAACCATCGGAAACCGACCATCGTTGAACCCAACTGCAGAAAAAAATTGATTTTTTTTAATTTTCTTTAGCTACCGGTAGCTTGCGGTTATCAGCAACCGGGGCCCAGTGGAATCAAACTTAAGATTGCGTTTATCGCTTGTTGTCATTGTCCGCGTTCCGCCAGGTTGGATTGTAATCAGCAAACTTTTTAGAGTAGCCAGGGAATAATTTTTCTTCGACGCCTTCTCTGAGTAAACGTTAACTGCGGTCATCGTAATAAGCAGAAAATGTTGGCTGAACGTGTCACTTTTTAGCATTCAAAATCAAACGTTCTTCCTTTTAAGCTTTTTCCAAATTCTGTTAAGAGTTAAATATTTTATTCCAAATGCAATAAAAAAAAAAAAAAAAAAAAAAAAAAAAAAAAAAAAAAAATTGTATAACTTTAGGTCCCGAGAACATTCTATTAATTGTATGCAATATCTAATATTTTGCCAATTTCTTCAATTTGAATGATTACCAATTTAAATTTAAGTGTTTTGCTGTGATTTTTCTAGAAATTGACATTTTCTGGGCTCACGTTACGTTTCCGTTTGATTCAAATTGTCATAAAAATAAACGTGACGCCAATAAAAAGTCCGAAACATGTTTTAATACCACACCGTTAGCAGCATCCATTTTGAACCATTTTCATCAAATTCTCAAATGCTAAATGACCAATGGTAAAATGGATACATTTTTTCAACTTATATGTTAAAAAATAACTACGCAACAGAGACAAATTGCCCCTAAGTAATTATAACTTTTCATGACACAGTTGCGCTATGACCAGTAGCAGTGTTAGAATGGTATATTTCCATATCTAGAGCCGAGTAAGTTTTTCAA
>JASANG010002168.1:0-11141 GCA_030248215.1 Enoplolaimus lenunculus
AAATTTTTAATTTGTGTCATACTTCATTATATTGATCATACGTTTCTAGCTTTACTGCATTTGTTTCAGGATTTTGGCTCCTAAATGGTGTGTTTACACAGTTAAA
Organism: Enoplolaimus lenunculus; assembly: GCA_030248215.1. NCBI lineage: Eukaryota > Metazoa > Nematoda > Enoplea > Enoplida > Thoracostomopsidae > Enoplolaimus > Enoplolaimus lenunculus. The sequence continues at coordinate 107 of JASANG010002168.1, forward strand.
AGCGATAAAATAGCGTTAAAAGTGAATTTTTCGGTGACAAAAATTTTTTCATTTTCCGGTTCCTGTTCCGGTATCTCATAATTCCGGGTGCACCCTGGCTACAGGGATTCTTTTGTGTAGAATTTTTAACTCGGTCTAAGTTTTTGCGGGACTGCTGCAATACAGCATTCGTACGTTTTAGACAATTTTTTTGCTAAGGCTTAGGGTTGCGCTAAATTTTTTATGATGTCCAGCGCCGGCCGTCACCATCCGTCACCCGTACGGCGCCGTCCGTCCGTCAACGTCCGTCACCATACGGCATGGTACGTGAGTAATTCGCGTACGATACTACATCGTGACGCACGTTGACAGACAACGCCGTACGGGTGACAGATGGCGCCGTACGGGTGACGGACGGCACCAACCAACATAGCCCAATCGTTAGGCTTAAGCTTAAGCTTAGCAATATGCTTATACTACTGTTATGGCTCTGTTCTATAAAATGGCCGCGATATACACCACGTTTACTGCATATATGCTCAAACAAACGGCGCTGGGATAAGAGAGTCAGAATTTTCTGTCAAATAATGCCACAGTCCAATTGGGAACCATCGCTAACCGTTTGCCAATTCTCTATTCAGAACCAATAGGACAGACATAATATTTTCGGTATCGGAATGCATCAACGCTAAATTACTATAGCTACATCACTAGCTTAATCCGCAACATTGGCCCATTTGGCAAAATTTATTCAACGAGTGAATCGGGGCGGATTTCGTCTAATTCTTATCAATGGTTTGTAAGTATATTTGGACCCGAGGCCCAGTTTTCAGCTAATAGGATTTTGTATACATTGTAACCTAATCTTTAAGTGTCTTTGTGTTTTTACATCACAATGGCACTACTGTGGCACGTACGAAGCAATTACTTTTCGCACGCCATTCTTGATTGTGGTCCCTGCCTTGCTAGACAGGCTCATGTAGGTATATGAGCATAGCGACGATTTTGTGAAACACATCGCTGTTTTTGAAAGTTTGGGCTCAGACCAGGGCCGGATCGTTTTCAGGCGGAGCTGTAACAGTGTCAGTTTAAGCTTTAGACTAATTTTTTTTGCTTAGGCTTAGGCTTAGGAATAGTCTCATCCTTACGCTTAGGCTTAGGTTTAGGTTTAGGCTTAATAATATGCTTATACTACTGTTCCGGCCCTGTTCTATACATGGACTGACGTTTAAAAAATGATCTAAAAACCCCATAGGAAAATTGTCAAATGGGATGGGAGTTTCACTTCCAAAACCTTCTAATTGGGTTCACTCGTTCGAACGCCGTTTTAGTGTAATTTTTGTATTAAGCGACAAGTGTAAACATTTTGGCTTTGCTGGAGACATTTTTAAAAAATTTCATTTTTGAACTTTAAATATTTCAAATGCCAGGGTTTAATCATTTCGAGGCGTCTACACTGCAAAAAATGGTGAGTCAAATTGACTCTCTTCGAAAAAGGCTTTTCCCGACTACACAAACTGAGTCAAAATTCGACTCAGCCTGAGTCTCATATGCGACTCAACTTGACTCTGGCGGAGTCAAATTTTAACTCTCAGTTTGTGTAGTCAGGAAAAGCCTTTTTCGGAGAGAGTCAATTTGACTCACCATTTTTTGTAGTGTACCAACTTTGCCGAAAACGAAAGCACAAATACAATTGGACAGTTTGCTGTTGTATACCGTAAGCGTTTGAAATAATTTGATGGTTGCTTCGTTTGGTTCAGAAGCGTCAGTCATTAACATTTGGAACCGTACCCGAACTGTTAGAAATTCACTGAAAAATACAATTTTTATTAAAAGATAAATAATTAAGTTTCATTTTATTACTGGGTTCATGTAAAGATCAGTGGCGGAACGTTTTTCTGCTGCACTGCAATAGAGTAAACTTATAGTTTTAGGCGAATATCTTTTGTTTTGGTTTTTAGGCTTTGGTTATGCAAAAAAATATTGAATCTCAGACAATTTTTAGGCAACGACCGGATTCGGATACGAAAGAAACAGGTAAAGAGTGTCACAACGCAAAACTTGCTGTTTGAGTGAAATTTCGAGATTATAACGGGGGTGCAAAGTTTCAATAGGTATATATAAATATCTTGAGATATTCAATGGTTTCCACTAATGTTTCTAGTCTATATATGTGGTAGCATTTTAACCCGTATAATAAATAGATGAGATTCGCTGAGGTTTACACAGACATACACAGCTTAAGTGTCCTTGAAAACATGCCATTGATTAATAGAAAAACTGGTTTAGGCGTGGGTTTTGTAAGCGTTTTTTGTCGAGAACCAGATTTTAGGTTTTTGAAAAAAACACGGCATCGAACCTCCAAATCTTTAATGCTTGGTAGTGCGTTTCTTACCAAGAGCGAAGCGAGTGGGGGGGGGGTAGGTTCGGGGTCAAACCCTCATATTTGTATTAATTTTTGTTTAGGGTTTTTAGCAATTTTTTTCTCACTTGCTGACACCGCAAACAGCAGCTGCAACAATTTTATACAACGTAACCCCCCTTTTGCTATTCTGGTTTAGTTCCTCTATTGACTCCAACTGCCAGGTGTGTCTTTCAATTCCTGTTGTTCGGGTCACTACAGTCAAGAATGAATACATTTTTGACGTTTTTTCAACGATTTCAAAGAATACGGGTCAAACGTTTGGCTAATGTTACTTTAAGAGGCGTAACAGTATATTAAGCGTATTACTAAGCCTAAGCCTAAGCGTTGCAAAACTGTGCTCCTAAGCCTAAGCCTAAGCCTAAGCGTTGCAAAAATGTGTTCCTAAGCGTAAGCCTAAGCCTAAGCCTAAGCGTTGCAAAACTGTGGTCCTAAGCCTAAGCCTAAACCTAAGCGTTGCAAAACTGTGCTCCTAAGCCTAAGCCTAAGCCTAAGCTTGCAAAATGTTCCTAAGCGTAAGCCTAAGCCTAAGCCTAAGCGTTGCAAAACTGTGCTCCTAAGCCTAAGCCTAAGCCTAAGCCTAAGCCTAAGCGTTGCAAAACTGTGCTCCTAAGCCTAAGCCTAAGCCTAAGCGTTGCCAAACTGTGCTCCTAAGCCTAAGCCTAAACATAAGCGTTGCAAAACTGTGCTCCTAAGCCTAAGCCTAAGCCTAAGCGTTGCAAAAATGTGTTCCTAAGCGTAAGCCTAAGCCTAAGCGTTGCAAAAATGTGTTCCTAAGCCTAAGCCTAAGCGTTGCAAAAATGTGTTCCTAAGCCTAAGCCTAATCCTAAGCGTTGCAAAACTGTGCTCCTAAGCCTAAGCTAAGCTAAGCTAAGCGTTGAAAAATGTGTTCTAAGCTAAGCTAACTAAGCGTTGAAATGTTCTAACTAAGCTAGATCTAAGCGTTGAAAATGTCTCTAACTAACTAAGCTTCAAAGCTGTTCTAACTAACTAACTAAGCGTTGCAAAAGAGCGTAAGCTAAGCTAAGTAGCTTGCAAAAATGTGTTCCTAAGCTAAGCTAACTAAGCGTTAAAATGTGTCTTAAGCTAACTAAGCGTTGCAAAATTGCTCAACTAACTAACTAAGCGTTGAAAATGTCTCTAAGCTAAGCTAAGCTAAGCCAAATCCTAAGCGTAAGCTAACTAAGCTAAGGTTGAAAATGGCCAAGTACTAAGCTAAGCTAACTAAGCGTTGAAAATGTGCTCTAAGTAGTAGTAGGTGATGTGTTAGTAGAAAGGTGGTGTCTAAGCTAAGCTAAGCTAAGCGTTGCAAAAAGTGTTCAAAAAAAAACAAAACAAAAGACAATGAGCATATTCTAAGACTAAGCTAAGCAAGCAAAAAAATTAGTCTAAAGCTTAAGTTACGCTATTGCAATCCACAGAAAAACGTTTCGCCCTGATCTTTGCGTTTTTCAACGGTTAAAAAAACGTTGTGTGTTAAAGATTGAAATATTATGTCACTTTCATGTACGCTTAATGTTAACCTAATGATGATACTAAAATAATGCTGAGTGCATTCTTCTATTTCGAAATAAGTTCAAGGGTCAAGCTTAGGAACTAAGCGAGGGTGAAAATTTTACTTTGCTCCACCCCCCTAAAAACGTTGTGGCCCGATTTACTTATCAATTTACATTGGGGGGGGCGATATGTTGTTAAACTGAAACGATGCCAAATTTACGTATGATATTCGATCGGCTTTATTGACATGAAACTTAAACCTAAAATACAACTTGAAAGCTGTTCTGTAAATTCAAATGTGTTAATTAATCAACTCAGAAACAGAATTAGTTGTTTCTGGTTATTTCTGAGTTAACTATTAACTCACTGTGAGCTAATATAGTTCTGGGTTAGTTGATTAACTCAGAATGAGTTCATACAGTTCCGATTTCTAAGTTCTGAAAGACGTAATTCAGAGCTCAGACCGCCGAGTGGATTCAACTCATTCTGATTTAAAATCAACTCACTGGAATTTACAGTGTGGTTAATTTTTAAAATATTAAAATCATCACGGTCTCTTGGTAAATCTTATGGTTCATGTGAAATTTACAAAATTTTAAACCAAAAATTGTCACATTTTTAACCACACATATTTTGTGACACAAATATTTTGTGTCAGGTTTTGTTGGCTCTCATCGGGATTGAACCAGTTTTACCGTCAAGTGTAAATTGCAAAAACCATTGACGAATGATTTATTTAACATAATTTGGTTCTGGCTTTTTGTCTACATTCAATGATTATACCAGGGGCGAATACAACGAGAAATATGGAAACCTTCTCGTGTAAAAAAGAGCGAGGCAGGAATGCCGACCTCTGATTTCCAAAATTCAAATTATATACACATATATATACAGTTCAAATAAAGTTTACGCTTACCAGTAGCCATAGAAGCATAACCAAGTTTGGTTCGTTAACCATTGGATCGCAAGATTTTCAGCCGAAGAGGATTTGGGGATCATTCCTTCAAACAGTTCAAAATCCGTTAATAAAGAGCCAATGTATTGATCAGGGCCGTAACACTATAGTATAATCATATCCCGAAAACCTAAGCCTGAGCGTAATGAGCTTACACCTAAAGCCTAAAGTCTAAGCAAAAATAATCTAAAGTTTAAGCTAACTCTATATTGCAGTCCCGCACAAAACCGTTCCGCCTCTACTGTCCCATCATTCTTTCAAATTGGATAATTATTTTTAGTTGACGTTTTGAACCGCGATTCAAGCTCAGCTTAAATGCCGACCGCTACTGTGACCCTTTGCGTTTCCTTATCCCAACCATTCGAAATTTACAAATGGCTATCAAAGGTCATTTGCGTATCAGTAGTACTTTTTGATATTAATATTTGACCCGTTAGAGGTAATTTGTTGTGAAAATTATAGATGTAACGTCAATATGTTATAGTGATTTATGTTCCACCAGAGGGTCAACAAATATTGGATGGTCGCTTTACCCGGTTCAAATCTGAAGATAACACTTTTACGGCAACAAGGAAATACTTATATGGAACAGGTAATAAAATACTACTGTAGTTGAAATGATACAAATTTAATGGAGGATAAAAAGTTCGACCCATGTATACTTCAAGGGGCGTCCAGGTTTCTGGTTGGTCCATAAAAAACGAAGTTTAGATTCTAGATTACATTTTTTGCTTAGGCTTAGGCTTAGGAACACATTTTTGCAACGATTAGGCTTAGGCTTAGGCTTAGGCTTAGGAGCACTGTTTTGCAACGCTTAGGCTTAGGCTTAGGCTTAGGCTTAAGAGCACAGTTTTGCAACGCTTAGGATTAGGCTTAGGCTTAGGAACACATTTTTGCAACGCTTAGGCTTAGGCTTAGGCTTACGCTTAGGAACACTTTTTTGCAACGCTTAGGCTTAGGCTTAGGCTTAGGAGCACAGTTTTGCAACGCTTAGGCTTAGGCTTAGGAGCACAGTTTTGCAACGCTTAGGATTAGGCTTAGGCTTAGGAACACATTTTTGCAACGCTTAGGCTTAGGCTTAGGCTTACGCTTAGGAACACATTTTTTCAACGCTTAGGCTTAGGCTTAGGCTTAGGAGCACAGTTTTGCAACGCTTAGGATTAGGCTTAGGCTTAGGAACACATTTTTGCAACGCTTAGGCTTAGGCTTAGGCTTAGGAGCACAGTTTTGCAACGCTTAGGATTAGGCTTAGGCTTAGGAACACATTTTTGCAACGCTTAGGCTTAGGCTTAGGCTTACGCTTAGGAACACATTTTTTCAACGCTTAGGCTTAGGCTTAGGCTTAGGCTTAGGAGCACAGTTTTGCAACGCTTAGGATTAGGCTTAGGCTTAGGAACACATTTTTGCAACGCTTAGGCTTAGGCTTAGGAACACATTTTTGCAACGCTTAGGATTAGGCTTACGCTTAGGAACACATTTTTGCAACGCTTAGGCTTAGGCTTAGGCTTAGGAGCACAGTTTTGCAACGCTTATGTTTAGGCTTAGGCTTAGGAGCACAGTTTGGCAACGCTTAGGCTTAGGCTTAGGCTTAGGAGCACAGTTTTGCAACGCTTAGGCTTAGGCTTAGGCTTAGGCTTAGGCTTAGGAGTACAGTTTTGCAACGCTTAGGCTTAGGCTTAGGCTTACGCTTAGGAACACATTTTTGCAAGCTTAGGCTTAGGCTTAGGCTTAGGAGCACAGTTTTGCAACGCTTAGGTTTAGGCTTGGGCTTAGGAGCACAGTTTTGCAACGCTTAGGCTTAGGCTTAGGCTTACGCTTAGGAACACATTTTTGCAACGCTTAGGCTTAGGCTTAGGCTTAGGAGCACAGTTTTGCAACGCTTAGGCTTAGGCTTAGTAATACGCTTATACTGTTACGCCTCTTAAAGTAACATTAGCCAAACGTTTGACCCGTATTCTTTGAAATCGTTGAAAAAACGTCAAAAATGTATTCATTCTTTACTGTAGTGACCCGAACAACAGGAATTGAAAGACACACCTGGCAGTTGGAGTCAATAGAGGTACTAAACCAGAATAGCAAAAGGGGGGTTACGTTGTATAAAATTGTTGCAGCTGCTGTTTGCGGTGTCAGCAAGTGAGAAAAAAATTGCTAAAAACCCTAAACAAAAATTAATACAAATATGAGGGTTTGACCCCGAACCTACCCCCCCCCACTCGCTTCGCTCTTGGTAAGAAACGCACTACCAAGCATTAAAGATTTGGAGGTTCGATGCCGTGTTTTTTTCAAAAACCTAAAATCTGGTTCGGGACAAAAAAAACGCTTACAAAACCCACGCCTAAACCAGTTTTTCTATTAATCAATGGCATGTTTTCAAGGACACTTAAGCTGTGTATGTCTGTGTAAACCTCAGCGAATCTCATCTATTTATTATACGGGTTAAAATGCTACCACATATTTAGACTAGAAACATTAGTGGAAACCATTGAATATCTCAAGATGTTTATATTCTACCTATTGAAACTTTGCACCCCCGTTATAATCTCGAAATTTCACTCAAACAGCAAGTTTTGCGTTGTGACACTCTTTACCTGTTTCTTTCGTATCCGAATCCGGTCGTTGCCTAAAAATTGTCTGAGATTCAATATTTTTTTGCATAACCAAAGCCTAAAAACCAAAACAAAAGATATTCGCCTAAAACTATAAGTTTACTCTGTAGCAGTGCAGCAGAAAAACGTTCCGCCACTGATCTTTACATGAACCCCACTGTAAATGAAATTATTATTTATGTTTATAAAAATTGTATTTTTCAGTGAATTTCTAACAGTTCGGGTACGGTTCCAAATGTTAATGACTGACGCTTCTGAACCAAACGAAGCAACCATCAAATTATTTCAAACGCTTACGGTATACAACAGCAAACTGTCCAATTGTATTTGTGCTTTCGTTTTCGGCAAAGTTGGTACACTGCAAAAAATGGTTAGTCAAATTGACTCTCTCCGAAAACGGCTTTTCCTGACTACACAAACTGAGAGTTAAAATTTGACTCCGACAGAGTCAAGTTGAGTCGCATATGAGACTCAGGCGGAGTCGAATTTTGACTCAGTTTGTGTAGTCGGGAAAAGCCTTTTTCGAAGAGAGTCAATTTGACTCACCATTTTTTGCAGTGTAGACGCCTCGAAATGATTAAACCCTGGCATTTGAAATATTTAAAGTTCAAAAATGAAATTTTTTAAAAATGTCTCCAGCAAAGCCAAAATGTTTACACTTGTCGCTTAATACAAAAATTACACTAAAACGGCGTTCGAACGAGTGAACCCAATTAGAAGGTTTTGGAAGTGAAACTCCCATCCCATTTCACAATTTTCCTATGGGGTTTTTAGATCATTTTTTAAACGTCAGTCCATGTATAGAACAGGGCCGGAACAGTAGTATAAGCATATTCCTAAGCCTAAACCTAAACCTAAGCCTAAGCGTAAGGATGAGACTATTCCTAAGCCTAAGCCTAAGCAAAAAAATTAGTCTAAAGCTTAAACTGACACTGTTACAGCTCCGCCTGAAAACGATCCGGCCCTGTTCTGAGCCCAAACTTTCAAAAACAGCGATGTGTTTCACAAAATCGTCGCTATGCTCATATATCTACATGAGCCTGTCTAGCAAGGCAGGGACCACAATCAAGAATGGCGTGCGAAAAGTAATTGCTTCGTACGTGCCACAGTAGTGCCATTGTGATGTAAAAACACAAAGACACTTAAAGATTAGGTTACAATGTATACAAAATCCTATTAGCTGAAAACTCGGCCTCGGGTCCAAATATACTTACAAACCATTGATAAGAATTAGACGAAATCCGCCCCGATTCACTCGTTGAATAAATTTTGCCAAATGGGCCAATGTTGCGGATTAAGCTAGTGATGTAGCTATAGTAATTTAGCGTTGATGCATTCCGATACCGAAAATATTATGTCTGTCCTATTGGTTCTGAATAGAGAATTGGCAAACGGTTAGCGATGGTTCCCAATTGGACTGTGGCATTATTTGACAGAAAATTCTGACTCTCTTATCCCAGCGCCGTTTGTTTGAGCATATAGGCAGTAAACGTGGTGTATATCGCGGCCAAACTATAGAACAGAGCCATAACAGTAGTCTAAGCATATTGCTAAGCTTAAGCTTAAGCCTAACGGTTGGGCTATGTTGGTAGGTGCCGTCCGTCACCCGTACGGCGCCATCCGTCACCGGTACGGCGTTGTCTGTCATCGTGCGTCACGATGTAGTATCGTACGCGAATTACTCACGTACCACACCGTGTGGCGACGGACGGTGACGGACTGGGCCGTACGGATGACGGATGGTGACGGCCGGCGCTGGACTTCATAAAAAGTTTAGCGCAACCCTAAGCCTTAGCAAAAAAATGGTCTAAAACGTACGAATACTGTATTGCAGCAGTCCCGCAAAAACTTTCCGCCCTTGATCTTTACATGGGCCCATATGGAGAACGTTACCGAGTTAAAAATTCTACACAAAAGAATCCCTGTAGCCAGGGTGCACCCGGAATTATGAGATACCGGAACAGGAACCGGAAAATGAAAAAATTTTTGTCACCGAAAAATTCACTTTTAACGCTATTTTATCGCTTTTAACTGTGCAAACACACCATTTAGGAGCCAAAATCCTGAAACAAATGCAGTAAAGCTGGAAACGTATGATAGTATGACACAAATTAAAAATTTTGGCAATACGCGCTCAGATAATTTTATGAAAATAAGTTAGAATAATATGTCAATTTTTCGGAAATTTTCCTATGAGAAAAATTTTCAATACCGAAAATACAGGAAAATTCCGTTGAAAAAATACCGGAATGTTTACCGGAACCGGATAGTGAAAAGTACCGGATTACCCTGCCGGAACTGGAATTCCGGTTGCACCCTGCCTTTAGCCAAAGGTAGACTAGGAAGTCTCAGCTATCTCCACCCCCCTCGAAAACTGTTGGCCCCCTAGAAAACTTTCAATCTTGCTTGTAAGTCATGTGAAATCTTTGCGTGCCGCTTCTAAAAATTGTTTAGCACACCTTCCATATTGAGCTGGTCATGGGAATCAATTACCCATCACCCAACTGACGAATAGCGCTCTAGAGCAGGGCGCTACCAAAATCCTGCCTCCAGATCCGGCAGGAAATCTTCCATCGGCAGACACGTAGGCATAATTTACGAGAGACTATGTTCTATAAAAATATCGGCCCATGTTACTTTAAGGAGCGTCCAGGTTTGGGGTAGGTTCATAAAATAGTAGGTTTTGTGAGAAGTTCGTGATTTAAACTTAAGCCTGTATCCTGTATAGTTCTTTTCTCGATGTATGCTATTCGCTCTGATTTAGTAAAACGCGGCCGGTAAATGTTTATTATAAATCCCAACCCGCAACCCGTATGACACACAAAATTCCCAAATTTAAGGCCAGCAAATCACAGGTTATGTAATTTAACTGGTACCCGCGACCTGTGGGACACAAAATACCCAAAATTAAGGCCAGCAAATCACAGGTTATGCAATTTACTGGTACCCGAACCGTAAGACACGAAATACCCAAATTAAAGGCCAGCAAATCACAGGTTATGTAATTTAACTGGTAACCCGAGCCGGAATCCTTAATACCGACGTCTGAATCTGATTTAATCCAGCCACTGGCTTTACCGTACCAAATACTTTTGCCGTTTTTCCAGAATCCGTGCAATTCTAACCCCGTTAGAATTACACCCCGTTAAACCGTGTACTCTAACCCCGTTAGAGTTACACCAAATTTCCGACCAATCTAACCCCGTTAGATTTGGCCCAACCGTTGTAGAATAATAAATCTAACCCCGTTAGATTTACTAGACTACTTTTCCCAGGTTCTCCGGTAATACCCCAAGTTCCCTTTTAGCACATAACACCAGTATTCAATACTGGGTAGATCCTGCGCCCTGCGCAACACCAATAAAATCCGCAATGCCGTAATTTCCTTCACATCCTTAAGCCACCGTGACTATTCTTAATTGAAATCCACTCGACCTTACTTATTTCAACTTCCGCCTTTAACTCCAAATACACCAACGCAAACTCAAAACTGTAGGTAATAAATGCACAAACCGCAAGCTAAATTAAACGTCCGTTCTGTAAGCAAGTCGAACCAAGACTGATTCCGGTCCTGGC
>JASANG010002912.1:0-11066 GCA_030248215.1 Enoplolaimus lenunculus
CAAGTACCACCACTTGCATGTCGTGCTGTGCGTCAGACGAAACATATGATATAGCTCGATGGGTTGAAGAACATTACATGAAAAAAGAAATTATATTTTGGAAGCAAAAAGTAAAAGATTTTAAAGAACAGTGTCAAAGAACAGGTGACTGGATTGATGGTGTTTCAGAATATGAATAGAAATTGAAAGAATGCTTGATGTGGCGAAAAGAAGTAATTGTCATGGTAAAATTCATTAGCAGTGAACTTAATCATGGTAAGACTTTTGTAAATGCAATGTATTTGTTATCATTTAAAATGCCAGTGGCATATTTCCTGCATAAAGGATATATTTGCAGCTTATTCATTTAACGTTTACTGTGAAGTAAAATATTGCAAAAGCCATCTAATGCATATGCAACATATGCTATATGCAGAAGCAGATTACAGCTATTTGCATTTTATTCATTCAAATTATTCATTACAAAGTTATATAAACGTTCTGAATATGCGATATTAAGCTTACAACACACATTTTCAACAACATTTCTGTCAATTGTTTTATCATCCAGGCACCCACCAAACACCATATGAGCCCATTGACTTGGCTGGTCTAAAGTACATGCTGTGCATGGTTGTTCCAATCTATTTCGTAACTCCATTGCTACATGTGCTGCATTTTGCTGTACAATTCGCGTTCTACAGCATTCTTTAAGCTTTGCACAAGCTGGTGTACTAGTTCCGATGAGTCCATTATGCGTCAATGTTTGAGTGTTAAAATTGTAAAATGATTATGTACCCCTGAATTAAGCTCCTTTTATAGTAAATTTTGAGACTTCTGCTTACATTTTCATTGGTTACTTGCTGCAACGAAAGTTCTAGAACGTTGAGCTATAAAGTCATTTCATTGGTTGCTACCAAATTATCTAGAAGTTTCGGGCTATTTGAGTGACGTGTGAAAATCCTGCATTTTGATTGGTTGTTATCAAATTGAATTTCTAGAACCTTCTATGTCATCATAGTTACGTCATGAGAATACTGCAATCTGATAGGTTATTGACTACCAATTTCTAGAACATTCCATAGTTACTTCATTCTTATTCGTTAATACAGAACTACAAAGCTTTTCAATACTAACACGTTTTAAGATACCAAGATTTATCATGCTGTTAACAGCTCTGAAACCTATATAAACACGTGAATTCTGGAAAACCTCAATCAGTTTCATTTTATCAAGTTACAATTTTACGCTTATTTTTTGCAAACGCTTAAATAGAATGGCTTTCAAGTGTGGTTATTGTACTAGTTCGTATACTCGAAGTGATAATTTGTATAGACATATGAAGTCGGTGCATAAAGATAAGCATTTTGAATGTGTAATATGCCACATAAGTTTTTCAAGAAAAGATAACTTGCGACGTCACATGAGGGGGCACCTTCAACCCCCTCGGTTAAGCCTTGGTAATGTCAGCGGACCACGGTTGCCACCCCCAATATTTCCCGGCCAACCAGCAGCAACAACATCACACGATAACATAGGACAAGGTAGTAAACGACGTGCTGATGGTCGTGACATACAGCACTTGGTAAACAAACAACGAGTAACCGATAACACGGACATACCCTCGAACATAAGCAATAGCCCACAAATGTGTTCGAGCACAACACCTAAAGAGCACACAATGCCACGGTGTTCAGCATTTTTTGACAAGGTTGGTTTCGTTAAACTTTCAAAATGGAAAAAGGCATTAAAAGGGTACTTGCAAAGTTATTATGCGGTACCCGAAAAACACATAGCAGACATTTCAATATTTTTTGTAGATGTTAAGGAACTTTTATTAAAATTACTAAATCAGCGAAAAGAGCTAGGTATTAAGATATGGATAAGCGTACAGTGTATAATGAAAAAATTAGATGACACACAAATGACGTGTCATTTTAATTCAAAGTCACGTTTGATATTACCAGGATCAGATATAAGTATCGAGCTAGATAGTACTTTGAGTAATGTTTCAAAAAAATTTGAGGATTTTCAAGCAATGGGATCAGGGTGGGTTTTAGATAGTATTGGGCATGCAGACATTCACATTAGTAGATATATGCCATTAAAAGGGTCAACGTATAAACCCCTACCCCTGTGGATAAGGAAAAAACATGCAGTACTTAACATTCAGAATGAGGACAATAAGTGCTTTTTGTGGAGTGTGATTGCACATTTGCACAATAACACTTGGGAAGAACATGCAGAACGAGTGACTAAATATAAGCAATTCGAAAATAAATTAAATATGACCGGCTTAGATTACCCGGTTAAGGTGTTAGATATAGAAAGATTTGAAACAAACAATAAAATTGCTATAAACGTTTATGGGGTAGAGGAAACCACAATATACCCCCTATATATTTCAAAAACCCAGTATCAACCCTACGTTCATTTATTATTGTATGAGGGTCATTATTGACTGATACGAAGTTTAGATTCACTGTTAGCTGGTCAACGTAAAAAAGCGCACAGACTATATTTTTGTGATAAGTGTTTAGCCCCTTGTTATAGTAAAAATAAGCGTGAGGAACATATGAAATTATGTCGTAATGATGAAATATCCCCCCCCGCCATTTTTTTGCGATAATGGGTAATTCAGAAAATTACGAAACTATCAAACAAAGCTGTGAATATGTTTCTGTGTGACACATCACAGCTTGCTTGTGACCGCAAAAACTTTTTTGGCTATCTGAAATATGCTGTCCTGGAAAATAAGCCCGATTTTTGTGAAAAAAAGGTAGTACATGAATTTAACTTTGAAAATTTGTTCGAGTCCCTTGTTTCTAAACTTTACACGTTACACATCAAATATATTTTCAAAACATATCTTTTTCTATGGCCCGGTTAGGGGCACTTTAACAACTTGTTTCACAACTTTACAAAAGTAACTTTGTTCTGATACGGGTATAGATACAGAAAAGATCGAACAACAAACAAAATTGAATTGATACTAACTTACCAAGATTATTAAATCACTGATAACCACTAAACTTACCAAGATTATTAAGTCACTCATAACCGATGCACCAACCCCACCAATTATTATTTTAATCCATCCGCATTCATGATAGTTTGCTCTACCTAGCTATGTATATTCCTGTTTTTAAAACAATTTTCTTTACAGATTTTAAAAAAGTCAACGCAAAATATGACGAAAAACCAGATAATGTAGCATCAACTGTTGCATAACAATACGCTAAGCCAACACACTAGGCAATGCTGAAAAAATAATTGTTGGCTCTATGCACCGGGGCTGCGTAGTTTTATAGTTTACTTCGACGCCGTTTATCTGAGTCAAAATACGAAGAAAATTTGCACAAAAATTAGAGCAAATTTTCGCCTAGTTTGCTACTACAGAATTTGAATGGAACCTGTCATTGTATGTAGTAAGCTTATAGTATGATGTTGCTACATGCGATAAATTATACATATCTAAACTAGCCGCATGAAAATATGAACGAGTTTTAGAATCAAAAATTTTTGGTAAATAATATAATAATAAGAAAGATAAGATAAGATAAGATAAGATAAGATGATAAAATTATAATTTCCACGTCGTCTTCACTTAAGCTGTTTACATGTTCATGATTTCCGGAACACGTCTGGTATAATTGTTGCGTGTCCAGGAGTCGTGTTGTAGTAAACTTGAACTTTGTACCATCAGTAATATTTTGCAAAATTGTAAAATGCGCTGTTACAAGCTACGTTAGTTTACGTAGTCCACGACTATTAGGATTGGTCTATGGTTTAGCTTGTGTGTATTGGAGTTGTATAAAATTTCGAAACGCACGGATTGGAATGGGTACCATTTTTCTCCACACAGCCGCATTCTTTATTGTGGCTGATGCATAAAGTAACATTGGCCAAAATTTTGATACATCCGCTTTTTTGCATTTAGTATTAGAAAGCGCGGAAAACTTATGCACGCCTCTATTGTGTTGGCAGAAAAATAAAATATCTTGGAAACTCTTATTCCTCAATATCTGTGTTTCGGTTTTTGATCACTACTCGTTTCCGTTTATACCGTGGAAATAATTGCAGCTTTTCGCGAGCATCGAGATCGGCACTGCAAAAAAATTAAATTCTTTGGCAATACGTTTTGCATAAACAGCGAATATGCATGCTAGCAATTTCACTTCCGTTTATATCTTGGTAATTACCGCTTTTCGTGAGTATCGGCTTCGGTACTGCAAAAAAATTGCAGATTCTTTGACGTTAACAATAGTTTTGTATATAACAGAGAGTTGGAATGCAGCGAATTTCACTTGTAGCGCGTCTGATTAGTTCTCATAAAATTAAAATCTTTTATGATTGTTAGCATTTAAAAGACTTCTCAGTCATAACGAGGTAATGACGTTAAAGCTCATTTTATCATTTTAAGCTTAGGCTTTTTAGGATTACTGCCAGGACCTGTTCTATAAATTGGCCCTGAACTTCAATCGTTGGTGCGGGTCCGTGTTTGCATTCTTAAAATTCCGGCTCAGAGCTCTCTTCTTGAGTGATCCCGTTCCGAATATTTATTTTCAAATGTTGCATATACTCTAGTAGTCTCTGACATTTTATAATTTGGTGTTTGATAAATTGATACGTTATATATGTTAAAATTTTTATCACTAGAGTTTTAAATATATAAATGTCGTGAAACAAGTAACAATCAAAGAAAGCCTTAAAATTCTTGTTGCAAGGGTAATTTACTTAGCTAGATATAACCATTGCACGCATAAAACGATTTTTCTCACAAGCCTATTATTGATGCACTGCATTTAACAGCGAGACAGATTTCGCTTCGGAAAGATTTAATTTCATAAAGCAAAGTTCTCGTATCCTCTAAAATCCAGTAACTTATTTTAAGTCTGTATATAAGTGGTTTTGTTGCCGATGTGCGGCCTGGAATTTATATATCTCCTGTATCCGTCCCCGTGCAAGCACAACACATTGTACTCTATGGCAGGGTGCAATCGGAATTCCGATTCCAAACGGTTTTCGATTCGGATTCCGATTCCGATTGCACAATTTAATTTTAGGCCTAGTTGTGATATGTTGTATCAATATTCTGCGCGCCCCCTTAGGTCTTAATATCACCGCCTCTGGTTGCACTCTTTAAACAGTTAGCGAAACATTGAGACAAAACACTCGGCACGTTTCTTAAGATAAATATCGTACTTCATACATAAAAGCGACCTCAGAAAGGAAAAAGTACATCACCAGGCTTCTTTGAGTAATAAATAACATGCGTAGAGATACTTGGCTTACGATTACAGCCGTATAACTAGGAATAGTTGAGATGAACAGACATGTCATGTTTCATTTAACGTTATCAATTCGACATTTTACTCAAGTTAAGGCGCTTTTATCTAAGTCGGATTGATTGTTAGAATATAAATTGAGACAGAAATTCTTGTCTTTCTGTAAAAAATTTGGACCATTTGTAGTTTTATGTTATAAAAAATTCCCGATCCAATTTAGACCCGAAAAGAAATCCGGATTTGGGCCAAATATATTACATTGTTCGTGAAACACATCATCAGAAGCATTCAGCGCTGTTTCTTCATACAGTTGCAAGTTATATATGTAGCGAATTGCCTCATGTTTTAACCACTATAACATTAGTAGGTATGTCATAACGCAGAAAAGTTTGTGAAGAAACAAACTTAATAATTTATAACTGCAGATTTCAACATGTCGTTTATAAATGTTCCTACTGACAGCCCATTTCCGCTTGAAAACTTGCCCTATGGTGTTTTCTCTACACAAGATGATGTGAGTTGTTTTATGGTTCAGCTTGTGTATAAATGGAATCAGTAACAGTCAGGTACATGTATGATATTTCTATTTCTGTGCACTCTTCTTTGTGTACAGGTAAAATGTAATCCTGTTAGCTAACTGCCATCAATTTAACACATATTGCTACATAGTAGGTAATTTAACATGACGACGTAATCACCAGGTCTACGCTGCATGCTTATATATGCTTTCGAAAAGTAGATAGTGTTGTAACTCGAGCAGTAATTTTTGGTGCTAGTGGATAATAGTTTAAGTGTACTACTAAGATGAATTATTGAACGATGTGATTTGTCCAACTCTTTATACCTATTTTAATTTATATTAATTATTAAAGCCTACGCACCGCATTGGAGTAGCGATTGGCAACGAGATATTGGATCTGAGCAAAGTTCGTCATTTGTTTGATGGACCTCTAATGGTTTCGAAGCAAGATGTTTTTTGCGCAGTAAGTTTGCAACGATAAGTTGATATCTTAAACGTATATCATGAAGAAAACTGCTGATTATCAACAATGCTATGCTGATTAATCGGTTTAGCACTATGGTTCGTTTCGTTTTTAATAGCGTGATTTTGTAAGTATTTATCAAAAATTCATTATAGTTTATTTGTGGCATCGGAAACTAAATAGGCGCTTAGGATCAACAACAACACATATTTTCAAGCCGCAGACAACTTTGTTGAATTGAAAGGGAAGTTTGAGTTCCTTTTAAATTCAAAATTGTGATTTTGGTAATAAGCACCTTGTCTGCTATTTTGAGTACCAGGATGCAACTCCAAAATTTACTATCCATTTGCATTGCAAGTGTAATGTAATCGCATCGCAATTTTTCATCGTTTCAAGCCGGTATTATTGCAATTATGCGCGAAATTTGTCTGCAGTTCGGTTTAGTTTCATAATAACCGGTGTTTATATGAGTTCCTACGTCACATTATATATGTTTGGCATACAAGTTAAATTATCAGAAATATGAATAACTTGCATTCTGAAACAGATATATTGATTTAACGTATAATGATTACATATAATTAAACACGGTATGTAAAATGTATGAGCTCCGAAAATTTACAATTCCGATTCTGGTATAATTCAGCTCAAGTTTGTACCCTGTTGATTGCGTACGTATTTATTTAGCTTGTTTTCTCAGACTTGATGGCATAAATGAATTGCTTCACATAATGTATTTGTCAAACAAGTCTTATTTAAATTAATCTGTTCAGGTTTATTTTTTAGCCAACGTTGAACTCGTTCATGGCTCTAGGAAAACCTTTCTGGAATGAAGCGAAGGCAACTCTAAAACGTATTCTTTCGTTAGCAGACCCAACATTACGGGATGATTCGCAATTAAGAAACGCGTTAGTATATATGAAATAGTAATATAAATATTTACCAAACCGAATCTAAATCGAACCGCCATGCTAATTCTTAGTTTATATTTTATTTGCATTAGTTTATATTTGATTTGCGCGAAATTATAATTTCACATTGTGGCAGATTTAAAAATACGAGTATATGTACAAAATACTGCCGATTTTAACTGGATATGTTATTTGTTATTCTTATATAAATGTAACTAATCAATTTGTTGGTTACTTTTTTATGTCAATTGCAAAATAGTAACGCGTTAAAACTGTGAACAGTTTCAGTATTTTACAACCCTGATTGTGTATAGTTTACATTCACGGTGAAGCCAACGAACTATAAAATATATATTATTGTTGTAGCGCATTCGTTTCCCAGAAGTCAGCGATTATGCATCTGCCGGCAAATATTGGTAAGAATCATGGTTTTATTTTGTTAGTGATTTGTGGTCGCAAATGATGATATTCTAATTGCAAGCAAGGATAATTTTGAAATTGCCCACAAGTATTGTCATCGCGGTCGATTTTTGAAAATATTCTTGATTCAGGTGACTATACGGATTTTTATTCGTCTCGATACCACGCAACAAACGTCGGGATTATGTTTCGAGGAAAAGACAATGCTCTAATGCCAAATTGGTATCTGCTTGGTTTATTTTATACTGCTTATTTTCACTAATTTTGACTTAGAGATGTATAGTTTCGGTGTTAAAAATTTTTAGTGCAAAGCGGTTAACCTTTACAAGGATAATACATTGCATAACCCTGTATACAGAGACATTATCACGCGCAGACCAGCAGTTTAGAAGTCACGGTCTAACTGCAAGCGCGTATGCGTTCTTTCTTTACTTAAAGTTATGTTTATAGTTTCTAGAATAATTCTTATATTGCATAGTTGCAAGGGTATTGCATTGTACACCCTTTACAGACAGACATTATAACGCACCGACTCGCCTTTTTCTTTTCGTTTGCATAAAATCATTTCAGATATCGAATTGATCTTATACTTTTTATTCATTTATGCAATTTAAACAGCAAAGTAACACTTAATGGTAATGAAATAGCGTTTTGCGCAAATCTCGTTTTGTTTTTTGCGCTGTTTTATTTATACATTTTTAGTACAAGAAGATTCTGTATATTGATAGGGTTTGGCTTCCTGTCGGGTATCATGGTCGCGCATCATCTGTTATTGTCTCAGGAACTCCAGTACGACGTCCAGTTGGTCAAACCAGACCAGATGATTGTAAGTGAAAATGTGCAGATAGTTCGCAAGATTAGCACCGTTTAATTTCGTAACAGAGTAGCAGTTTGTAGAAGGTGCAAACTACGCAACGTCTGCAAAAGTACATTGGAAAAATACCCGGGACTGCAGCAGTGAAAAATAGTGACATCAAAGTTTATAACAGGCTAGTTTAGAGACGCGACAATGTAACTTTTGACGTTTGAAAAACATTTTTGTATTTTATTTTACAGCGCAGCCACCAGTTTTCGGACCGTGTAAATTATTGGACTTCGAGTTGGAAATGGCGTTTTTTGTTGGTGGGCCAGGAAATGCCCTCGGTGATCCAATTTCAATTGACAAAGCTCAAGACAATATTTTTGGAATGGTTTTGATGAACGACTGGAGTGGTAATTTTTAGTGTTTTAACAAAATGCAAATGGTTTTTGTGGCCGTTAATATTGAACTCTGAATAGGAGAAAGGGCATACGACTTGCCAAAAATTGTTTTCTACGAATTACCTCAAAACACGTGAGTAGCCATTGCAATACGAAAGGTTATGATACTTGCTGAAAAGGAGTGACGAACATAAAGGGCGTATAATTTTGTTTAAAAACAGGAATATTAATATTTAGCGCGAGATATTCAGAAATGGGAATACGTTCCACTTGGGCCATTCCTTGCGAAAAACTTCGCGACAACGATTTCGCCATGGGTTGTGACAATGGATACTCTCGAGCAATTTCAGTGTGCTAACGTGAATCAGGTACTGCGTGATACATTTTTATATGACTTCTCGAATTATCCTTGCGGAATTATATAGTGGAAGATTTCAGTTTTAATGTTTTCTTGTAAAGTTATTGCCGCGTTGTATTAGGCAGTAACTATATGTTTAACATTATACATAAAGCAGTAATTTGAAAAATGTTGTCAATTTTAATTTTCGCAAAGAAAAGTCGGCATAATGAAAACAGTGTACATAGTGTTGCAGGATCCAGAACCGCTGCCTTATCTTCGCCATGCGGATGACTACAACTTTGATATCAATCTGGAAGTCCTAATCAGACGTAAGTTAATGTTGTACTTACATGCTCAGAAATGCTTCCGTATAAAGCATTTTTTAATTAATAAATCGAATCTGAAACTTGCATTTTGCAAATTCCAGATGTATCGCTAATTTGTTACTGGATATTAATGCAATACCATCCACAGAACTTTTAAACGTTGATACTGGCACTTCATTTCTCAGATTTGTGACCTGAAACAAAAAATATTAATTTGTAACACAAGTTATTTAAAAAATTTACCGTTTAATCATGTAAGCATATATTTCCAAATATTGTTGAGTTCTGCTTTTCGCAACTGAATTAGAATCCAAACCGCAAAATTTTGCCGAATCCGAATCGAACATTTGTTGCCAATCTGCTCTTTAGTTCCGTTCCCTACATGTTTTCGGCCAGCTTCAATCGGGTGGCAAGCCCCTTCAGAAAATGAGAAGAGTGAAAGGCTAGTGATGGTGTCATTGAATATAAGGTTATCACTATGGCAAGATGTTGATGTAGCACTGGTATAACATTGTTTGAATTCTAATGATGCTGAGTTTTCTCTGTTACATATTTTCACATTTCTTTAACATTTCAGCCAATCGCCGCAGTGATGTTGTCCAGTTGTGCAAATCGAACTTCAAGGTACATAGTTTTTCTCAAATTTCACATAGTGTTTGTAAACAGCCAGGAAATGCACCTACACTAGCAAGCAATTGCATTGCTCCACCAAACATGTAGTATAATTACTTCGTATTGGGTTTGGTTCGTTCAGTCGTTAGGAATATGATTAGTCCGTTAGGTCTAACAGCCGTTGTCTGCAGAAGCTTTTCCCCTTAATCGGCTTGTTTGAATTTCAGCACATGTACTGGACAATGAAGCAACAATTAACTCACCATACAGTAACTGGTTGTAACGCCAAACCAGGAGATTTGCTTGGCTCAGGAACCATTTCTGGACCGGTACGTTGAAGTAAAGAAGGTTTTAATTTTGCTATCCTGCTATGCTTGGCTTTGGTTCAAAAGATGCAGATTTCGTTTGCTTTTCTGATAGTAGAAATTTACGAATATTAAACAAGTGTACCAGGACAGATTATAACGTTCCGAGTGTAACAGTAATTTTAAAACTGTCTCGATTGTGAAACACTAATGCTGGTTATTTTGTTGCAGTATTTTTCGCGCTGAATAGTTATTGTTTAACATTTTTTGTGTTTTCAGGAAGAATCGTCGTACGGTTCAATGCTTGAACTATGTTGGAAAGGTACAAAGCCAATTGATATTGGTGACGGAGAAACGCGGAAGTTTTTGCAGGATGGCGATGAAGTTATTATGACTGGTATATGGTGATATGTATCCGTATTCTCAAATGTGTGTAGCAACTATCGCCAGTTGGTGATCTTGTAACTTTTGAAGCACTTCGTTTTGCAAAACAGCTTGTATTATATGTCTACCGTGCTGATTTGTAGAATTTCAGATAAGCAGCTGTAGCAGGCCAATCATTTTAGCAGCTACTACTAGTTGTATCAGGGCTACACACATTTGAGAATATGGTGAACAGACATGTCGCCCCGGCATCGTTTCATTGTTTGTTGTATGTACTGTGTTAATGTGTTGTTCTAATGGTTGTCACTGGTTGTTAGC
>JASANG010001876.1:0-11103 GCA_030248215.1 Enoplolaimus lenunculus
AAACGCTATATTTCTCACAAAAATAGTACAGTGCACACGACAAATCAATTAAAGTCAATACTCCCATGCCCAAAAAGGAATACGTACACACTCCAGAACTTCTAAGAATATCAGAAACCCTTTGACGCAAAACTAATACGTACCACTGTCACCCCAAAACAACATAATAGAAGAAAAATATACCATTCCATTACAGGTGGTATTACACAATAGTTCAATAAACAACTGTTGATCGACAATTTTAATCCCTAGACAACTACTACTCTATTCAATATCACAAAAGTTATCATCAAAATTCTTCCAAGTTACTGTGAAACTTCAACAAGATTTTTAGTTCAGCCCAGTAGCAACAGGTTTCCAGAAATTAATTATTATTTCGTTTCACACAAACACTGGACCAATATCACGCAACTTCTCTCGAATACACAATTCCGTTCTTGGTAAAAATAAAATAGACAGATATGGTACCTTTACAGGGTCAGAACTTTTTGTACACAACACACAATCTACGCGGCTCACAAGTAAAATACTCGGCAATGCCTATTCTCTAGGTATACCAAAAAATTATAGTTTCAAGCGTTAACAGCTTAACTATACGCCAAAAGTTCGCTTCAAAACGCGCACCCAAAATTTCAGTACGAAATACGCACGCGTTCCTCGCGTTTCGTGAATTCAAATCACTTAGTAATTAATTAAATCACACGTTATTCTCTAAATTGGCCGGATCAGAAACGCCTCTTACAAGTAAAATTAACACAAGTGAACCTTAACAGCCGCGTAATCAAGTACAGATACTTTTAGCAAACCGGCGCTAGTAAAACCTAGATACCATCCAACAGCACTTCCTCGTGCAGTTCAGTCACTGTCGTTGTTTTTCCATTTTTTATTTTCCACAGTTTGTATATAAGTCAACAATTTTACGGTTATACAATGCATAAAACATACGGTGCACAATTGATACTGAATAATCGAATGAACGTCATCAATAAATACCATTACTCCCAGCGTTGTCTTCCTTTTCTTCTTTTTACGGTACCACTCCGTATCAAATTGTCATGGTCCATAAATGAAATCCCTACATGCTGTTGATTAAAATCTTCAGCTGCCAATATACGATGTTTTCCAATGGTCGCCCGTAATCCATCCGTGTATTATCCTGCTTCTTGTATGTTGATGTTGACGTAGCTATCTCTGAGAACCTTTGACACATCAAATTTCACCAAATGTGATACAAAAACTGCTCTCGAATGGGTCAGTTATACATTAAGCGAATGTCCTTCTGACAGACTCAGTTCGAAACAGCTGTCTTTTCTGTAACGTATCGACAAACAGGCATTGTATGTGCGGTTGTGTGACAGGTATACGCCGTTCAAAGAGACTCTGTTGTCAGCCGGGTGTACACATAGTGTGGGTGACTTTTGGATGTATAATTTATAAACACTGCAATTAGGAACTTAGGGACTCGCATGTGGGTACAATTTTTTACAGTAGCGTAGACAGTATAATGGAACATCCACGTTATACTGCACGCGCTACTGCAAAAAATGTCTGGGTCTTAGTAAGACCCGACGTCGTTTTAACACACTATTGCGATACCACTATAATGTCCGGTAGCCCTAACGACGACGTAAAGACATATTGCACTGTGTTCATATAACATCGCAAACATACATAACAACAACACAAACACACATATACACTTATTGATTATGCTTAATTTTTTACCTTTTGTCCCGACTCCCTTCGGACAGTGTCGGGACAATTAATAGTGTCTACGTACAGCATAAAATTGTACCTACACGCTAGATGCACATTCAATTTGTACACAGATCGCTACCGGGTGGTTGGACAAATTTTTAACTTAGCAAGCGCATTATAACGCGGATGACCCATAACGTGGATGACAAATTAAAGTTATATCCGCGATACTGATTTGCAACAGATATGAAAATAATCGGGTAACGAAAATCTAAGTTATTGAACAAATTTTCAAGCACGTTGAACAAATATGTTATCAGTGTATCTGATTTCACATTAGGTTGCTAGAGTTTTTGTTGATCCAATGAACACGATATTCGTCAGTCGAGTCTTTTGTAGATATGTTTCACCAGTCACATGCATGTTGCACTCCACATTTATTTTTGTCAACAATAATAAAGCTTCAAATGTAATAAAAATTATTAATATTAAGCGAGCACCGAACGAATCCTTTATTCTGACTAAACTTTTTTGTATTACGTAATCCTTTTTCAGACATTTTATCCCAAAATACTTCTCCATTTGTCTTGATATTTAACTTTGATCCATATTCACCCACTGCAAAAACTACAATAGCCTTTGAAAGTTCCTTCGTAAAATCTATGCAAGTCTAACTTGTTCATCTGTTGGGTTTGAAAGATAATCGCAATCGATGCTGTGACCTTTTGTTAAATAACTACAAAATATTTGATACCCTCCACTATTCCAGATTTTTTACTACCTTACACGGTATAGGTAGGAATATGACAAGGATATCGGTCATCGCTCAAAAAACAAAGTAAATAACATTCTTTGTCTGGTGAACTTATAGTGCAATGGGGTTTAATTTTGGTGACCCTGAATATGCTTCTCAAGTCAATCCTCAGATGTATACTCTCCAAGGAAGACTACCATCAAAAATTGCCCAACAGACGTTCTGTAGCCCCTTGTTGACTGATAGTGTTTGTAACCTGTATCTCTCTCCTGGGTACTTTGCGTCTGTGCTGTTCAATATCTGATGTTGATGTTCAAGCACTTGTTTATTTATTTTGGATTTTGGTACATAAAGTTTAAATTCGTTAATGCAATCGCGAACTTTTTTGCTAAATCGTACTGTACAATTATCGGGATTCATGTTATAACCGGGGCAGGCGGGTGACGGTTTGTCCTATGTCGATTCGATGCTAACGTTAAAATTCGGGCACTTATATCAGGTCAACAGAAAAAACTGGATAGAAATAATGAAGGTATACTTCTTGTAAATGTCAATTCTAGCCGTGACTTTGCGGGTAAATATCGCGGTGTCAAGTGTCCATTCGTTACTAGCGGAAAATAGCGTTCACACTTTTGCAAAGATCCTAGCAATACGCTTCTCGCTTGAAAACCACTATTGCTCACATATCTTCAAAAGTAAACAGATCATCTGGTGCGTAAATTCTTTGTACCAAATGCGTATACCATCCATGGGTAATGCTTTTGATTAAAAGTACTGCGTTCTCCATATACTTTTATTTCCAATAAGGAAAATAGTGTATATTTAAACATGTTATGTCATTCACACGTTATAATGCGTGCGCTCCGCACATGCAATGTCCCTACCGTTTTGAACAGACAGCATACATGTCCATACCGTTTATTAAAAGCAATTTTCGTCGCATCACTTGCGACCCAAATTGATGGACATTTAGGCGTTTTCGGCAACGGTGTAGCGGACAAATTCATAATCCGCGAACAGTGCGCGGACTTTTTGATTTGGCAGGAAATTGAAACTGTGATGTTGGCTTAAAATCAGGCGGGAAACAACAACTTTTGAAAAAAATGTAAACTTTGGCGGGAAATTCCAATTATAAGGGTAAAACCAAGTTTTGGCGGGAAATTCAAATTTTGGCGGGAGAATTTAAATTCTGGCAAGAGTATTTAAATTTTGGCGGGAAATTCAAATTTTGGCGTAAAAATGCAAACTTTGGCGGGAGAATTGGAATTTTGGCTGCAAATTCAAGTTTTAGCGCTAATATTCAAATTTTGGCGGGAGAACTTAAATTTTGGCGGAAATTATCATTTTGGCGGGTAATTCAAATTTTATGCGGGAATATTCAAATTTTGGCGGGAACATCTAAATTTTGGCGGGAATATTCAAATTTTGGCGGGAACATTTAATTTTTAGCGGAAACATTCAACTTTTAGCGGGACAATTTAAATTTTAGCTGCAAAATTTAAATTTTGGCGGGAAATCGAAATTTTTGAGGAAAAATTAAATTATGAAGAAACCTAAAATTTTGCGAAAAATAAAATTTTTTAAGCGAACTATCTATATAGCAGACATTCGATACCTATTGTATAGTTGAGTGGGACATTCTAGGCAAAGATCAACGGTATGAAAATGTCCGCTACACCGTGTGCGCAAAAGTTGCATAATCCGCGCAGCTAACTATATTGTAGGACGTTGCGTGAGCAAAACGCACGCGTTATAACGTGTGAGTGACATTACGTGGTGCAAGCTTTAATGCTATATCTATTATTTCGGTTATATATGCTTTTAAACTTAAAAGTCTAGGCATGCCAAAAATTATGATATATCAATGAGATCAAAGCGCTCTCACATATTTTAAAACGAAAGGAGTCATCGCTATTGGCACTAAATTGGATTGAGTCAATCATCTGCTGCGACGGATTTTACCAGCCTGCCCTGATAAGTTTTTCTACGCCGCACATGTTTGCCATTTTTGCGTTTAGCCTTTTTGTATAACGATTCTTTTTAAGAACTTGCTTTTTTGTTATGGTGTTTTAAACCATAACGGTAGAGCCATAGAGATTCATAACTGAGCTTTCGATTCTTCTTAAGAAAGAACTTATAAACATAGCATACGAACTATCATCTTTGCGTTATCAAAATATTCCACTGGGTTAAAGTTTTGTCAACCACTTTAAATTGCAACTGCTTAAACATGCAATTGTTCAAGTCTTTAGTCCCTGGATTTGACACACCAAATTCTGAGTCTACGCGTACCAAATGTTTGTATTTTCCGATCACAATGCACTATTTCACAAAGAAACTCGTAAAGAACGTGGGTTCGTTAAAATTTAAACATCCGTTTCCAACATGGCTTTTTGGAATTATGGATTTCTTAAAAGATTTATTTTCCAGGTACTAAATTGTATTATGTTATAAATTTATATATGGTTGTGAAAGCTTCACACCCAACACTATAACTTTTGTAACGTAAAACGCTGTAGGAAAACCGACGACGTGGTTTTTCAAATTAAAAACTACGACAATTTTCATAATGATGCAACTGTTAGTTTATTCAACCTTTTTGTCACCGCCCTCGGGCGGTGACTTCTATTTTTACTAGCGGCAATCTTCAAAGAATTATGTGATATAGATACATAAGAACGGTTTTAACTGTATGAAATTAATTCTACACTAGAATGCCTCTCGAATTCATGCGCTCGTTTTAAATAGTATATTCTGTCCGCAGGATTATTTTGACCTCGAATACTGCAGGTACAATTTGAAGCTGTTTTCATGGAAGGCTTTCGAGCTAAAATTGCGACAAATTTTTGTAATATAAAATTTACTGAAAAGTTTCTGCCTTGCTGTTCAAATTAAAAAATCCGGCAAATTATCTTGCATGTTAAGTTGAATAAAATACAAAAAAGTGGTGTATTTGCCCTTTTAACGGGCATTCGTGAAGCCAATTAGTTGCTCTGCTCCGGTAACTCAGCTAACGGCACCTTGCTACTCACTACGTCGAGAGTACGGCAACAGCTTTCGCCGTCCGTTGAAGCATTACTCACAGCTTCGCTAACTATAGGTTCCACAAAAGGTCAGTTTTGAGACCTTGGTGGACAATTTAATGTCAACTTAACAGGCAAGATATACGGCGAAGTGTAGTTTTGATAAAACCAAAATTCTAAGAAGAATTGTTAGCCCTATCACCATTTTTCAGCTTTGATAACCAGACGTGGTCCTCTGAGAAAAAATAATCATTGCACAAACTAAATCAGTGCGCTTGCATAAAGCCTTGACAACATTGCATAGCGGAAAGCATCAGTACAATATATACAGGACGGATCACAGATCGTTGGTTGTATTTGGGAAATGCTATTGTTTTTCTTTCGTAATACTGTGCAAGTTCGTTTGGTAGAATATTTACACAAAAATCAAGCCATTTATTTGTAATAAGATAAAGTATTGTTACGAAAGGAAAGCAAGTCAGGCTAAAAGTAAAATAAATACATTCGCAAATAGTATTTATTAAACGTTAAAAAAGACGTTGAATCGTGCTTGCCCCCAATATATGTTACACTGATTTGATTAGTTGTCAAATCGTTCTGAATTTAGTGCCTAAAAATTTAAGGCGACTCAATTACGGTTAATTATCCAAACAACTGAAAGTCTGAATGCCCGCAGATGAAATAGTTTACCATCTTTGACTTGCGGTGATCCTATATTTGCCTATCCGGCAAATAACTTGTTAAGAATATCGTCAAAACAAGGCATACTTTCATCAAAATAAGTTATACTCCTACAACCGGTTATTATAACATTTCCAGTAAGGTGTATCAGACTCGAGTCTTTTTAGAATTTGAGCCTCAAATTATTGTGTAACATAGTTTCATACGTAACAGTATGGTTGTATCTCAGCTTTTCATACCTGCGCGGAACGTTCAATGATAAACAATTTCTCAACATGCCTGCAATGTTTTTAACCAACAGAAAAGTTTCTTCTGCGCATTCATAATTTAGATTTGAAAGCTTCGAATATTTCCACGCATAACTATACTAGAATATTCTGGCCATTCCATTGTCATACGTCACAACTTGTTTGATTGCATATGTATTCATCAATTCCCCAATATTGATCCCAACCAGCCGCCTCTGATATCAGCGTATTCTCGGTTCCAATTATATGCCGCACGAACGTTACGGGGTTCACGTTGTCACTATTAGTTAATTGGGTAACCCTTTGTCTGCTAATAGACTCTATATCATATTCAAAAAGTTTTATTTCTCTCTGCTATTATTATGTTTAGGTCACCTTCTGTCCTTGAATATCATATGATATTCGACGTATTGTCATCGAATATCATATGATATGTTTTTAAATGTCTGCATACTTGAGGTAAAATTGCCAAAATGTCCTGTTGAATATCATATGATACTAGAATTTGAAATTTAAATTTTTGAATTATAACACTGTTTTTCTAATCGATTTTGTGTCGAAAATGGCTGCGCAGACGTGTATTTGGTATTTTAAGCACAGCTGTGCCTCTGCCGTCCGACTTTCCATTAATTTATTAGCACCCGAAAATCACAATATCCCGCGGAATGTCATACGATACGCTTTGTAATCTTGGAATATCATATGATATTCGCATAAATGTCCCTCAGTATCACGTGACATACCGACTCTTGTACACATTTATCTTCTGAGAGTGGTGGTTCGTAAGTAAATGTAATATGACATTCGAGTTTTGTCTGTTGACCTAATATAAGAGCCCGAAATTTAAATTTGACGTCGAATCAACATGGGACAAACCGTGTCCCGCCTGCCCCGGTTATAACGTGAATTCCGCATTAGCATCAGTTTTGCCTGATTACGTAAGTTTTTAGGAAACTTAAGTGTCAAATCTGATTCTTTTGATTCAAAGACCGTTACTTCGTTTGTTATGGGTTCCACTTCATCCTGTTCATCCTGTCAGCTACCGTTTTTAATTACATCAAGCCAGCTAAAGGGAACCACTGCCATTTTACATGCCATAATGTTTAAAAAATACTTAATCAAGAACTTGATGGTAGAACGTGCCAATAACTTTTTCTTCTTTTGCATAGAAACTCATTTACTAGCGATGCTTTTAACCTTTTCTCACATGAATATTTTCAATTTCATATGAGATGTATTTTCAAAGTAAGATTCGAACCCCAGTCTCACGGGTGGGAGGCGTTTACGATGACCACTGTGCTATAGGAGCTTGACGCTCGAGCCCGAGTAGGCTCTCACGTCTTGTGGAGATTTTGCACTGTGCATGTATGTTATAAATGTTAAACACTGCTCACAGTGTGTGTATTGCTTGTACATCATTGTATTTAGTTGCTCATAGTATACTCTATGAATGAAAGGGTTAAGAGTTTTCCGCTTACTTTTACTGTTTTACGCGTAATTGTATGTAATCTCAGTAAACGCTCTAACCAATGGTATTGGTGATGATTTAATTACAACTGTAACCTCTTTAGCTCGGGTTCACTCAAGAATCGTAAAGTTATAAGGTGTCTTTCAATATTGCGCGACATTTTGAACTTCTTGCCGTTATGTTAAGTCTTTTAAAGAATAAACACACATTTGCTCGTCAACTGAAAAAATGTCTTACGAATATGTTGTGGAACTTTAAGAAAAGGAGCTGACTTGGGAGTTACGAAATAAGAATCTGACGAGTCCGTGGAGCTATGCAGTTCTTACGATAGCCAGCGTCCCAAACCTTAGTCAATAAAACTCGGCCCAATCCTTCGACTCATTGGCTTCCGGTCAAGCTGAATTGTTCCAGTTTAGGCATATGGAGTGGTTCTTTAGTGGTTGATGGGTAGTGAAGGTGAGTGGAACCATAAAAACGAAGTAAGGTCTTTGAAAGAATCAGATTTGCCTTAGTTTCTAACTTAGTCAGGCAAAATGATGTAATGGATAGTTATGGGGCAGGCGGGACAGGTTTGTCCCATGTTGATTCGACGTCAAATTTAATTTCGGGCTCTTATATTAGGTCAACAGACAAACTATGTCTATTTTTACTCAACCCCACTCTCAGAAGATAAATGTGTACAGAGTCGGTATGTCACGTGATACTGAGGGGACATTTATGCGAATATCATATGATATTCCAAGATTACAAAGCGTATCGTATGACATTCCGCGGGATATTGTGATTTTCGGGTGCTAATAAATTAATGGAAAGTCGGACGGCAGAGGCACAGCTGTGCTTAAAATACCAAATACACGTCTGCGCAGCCATTTCGACACAAAATCGATTAGAAAAACAGTGTTATAATTCAAAAATTTAAATTTCAAATTCTAGTATCATATGATATTCAACAGGACATTTTGGCAATTTTACCTCAAGTATGCAGACATTTAAAAACATATCATATGATATTCGATGACAATACGTCAAATATCATATGATATTCAAGGACAGAAGGTGACCTAAACATAATAATAGCAGAGAGAAATAAAACTTTTTGAATATGATATAGAGTCTATTAGCAGACAAAGGGTTACCCAATTAACTAATAGTGACAACGTGAACCCCGTAACGTTCGTGCGGCATATAATTGGAACCGAGAATGCGCTGATATCAGAGGCGGCTGATTGGGATCAATATTTGGGAAATTGATGAATACATATGCAATCAAACAAGTTGTGACGTATGACAATGGAATGGCCAGAATATTCTAGTATAGTTATGCGTGGAAATATTCGAAACTTTCAAATCTAAATTATGAATGCGCAGAAGAAACTTTTCTGTTGGTTAAAAACATTGCAGGCATATTGAGAAATTGTTTATCATTGAACGTTCCGCGCAGGTATGAAAAGCTGAGATACAACCATACTGTTACGTATGAAACTATGTTACACAATAATTTGAGGCTCAAATTCTAAAAAGACTCGAGTCTGATACACCTTACTGGAAATGTTATAATAACCGGTTGTAGGAGTATAACTTATTTTGATGAAAGTATGCCTTGTTTTGACGATATTCTTAACAGTTATTTGCCGGATAGGCAAATATAAGATCACCGCAAGTCAAAGATGGTAAACTATTTCATCTGCGGCATTCAGACTTTCAGTTGTTTGGATAATTAACCGTAATTGAGTCGCCTTAAATTTTTAGGCACTAAATTCAGAACGATTTGACAACTAATCAAATCAGTGTAACATATATTGGGGGCAAGCACGATTCAACGTCTTTTTTAACGTTTAATAAATACTATTTGCGAATGTATTTATTTTACTTTTAGCCTGACTTGCTTTACTTTCGTAACAATACTTTATCTTATTACAAATAAATGGCTTGATTTTTGTGTAAATATTCTACCAAACGAACTTGCACAGTATTACGAAAGAAAAACAATAGCATTTCCCAAATACAACCAACGATCTGTGATCCGTCCTGTATATATACTGATGCTTTCCGCTATGCAATGTTGTCAAGGCTTTATGCAAGCGCACTGATTTAGTTTGTGCAATGATTATTTTTTCTCAGAGGACCACGTCTGGTTATCAAAGCTGAAAAATGGTGATAGGGCTAACAATTCTTCTTAGAATTTTGGTTTTATCAAAACTACACTTCGCCGTATATCTTGCCTGTTAAGTTGACATTAAATTGTCCACCAAGGTCTCAAAACTGAACCTTTTGTGGAACCTATAGTTAGCGAAGCTGTGAGTAATGCTTCAACGGACGGCGAAAGCTGTTGCCGTACTCTCGACGTAGTGAGTAGCAAGGTGCCGTTAGCTGAGTTACCGGAGCAGAGCAACTAATTGGCTTCACGAATGCCCGTTAAAAGGGCAAATACACCACTTTTTTGTATTTTATTCAACTTAACATGCAAGATAATTTGCCGGATTTTTTAATTTGAACAGCAAGGCAGAAACTTTTCAGTAAATTTTATATTACAAAAATTTGTCGCAATTTTAGCTCGAAAGCCTTCCATGAAAACAGCTTCAAATTGTACCTGCAGTATTCGAGGTCAAAATAATCCTGCGGACAGAATATACTATTTAAAACGAGCGCATGAATTCGAGAGGCATTCTAGTGTAGAATTAATTTCATACAGTTAAAACCGCTTCTTATGTATCTATATCACATAATTCTTTGAAGATTGCCGCTAGTAAAAATAGAAGTCACCGCCCGAGGGCGGTGACAAAAAGGTTGAATAAACTAACAGTTGCATCATTATGAAAATTGTCGTAGTTTTTAATTTGAAAAACCACGTCGTCGGTTTTCCTACAGCGTTTTACGTTACAAAAGTTATAGTGTTGGGTGTGAAGCTTTCACAACCATATATAAATTTATAACATAATACAATTTAGTACCTGGAAAATAAATCTTTTAAGAAATCCATAATTCCAAAAAGCCATGTTGGAAACGGATGTTTAAATTTTAACGAACCCACGTTCTTTACGAGTTTCTTTGTGAAATAGTGCATTGTGATCGGAAAATACAAACATTTGGTACGCGTAGACTCAGAATTTGGTGTGTCAAATCCAGGGACTAAATACTTGAACAATTGCATGTTTAAGCAGTTGCAATTTAAAGTGGTTGACAAAACTTTAACCCAGTGGAATATTTTGATAACGCAAAGATGATAGTTCG
>JASANG010003250.1:0-11081 GCA_030248215.1 Enoplolaimus lenunculus
CAACAACAACTCAAAAAACAACAACAGCAACACGAACAACAACAAGACATCTGCTATCACTGATAATAGCAACAACAGCACCAACAATCGCACTAGCAAACCGGACAAGAACACCAACTAATGGCTATGGAAATATTGATGTCCAAAGGAAATACGGGATCACCACATTTATAGTTGTCACGCTTACTTATGGTCAATTTGTTGAGATATACGTGCTTTGTATTTTTCTGTTGTGTTTTCAACCATATCCACATATAACTTTGTTGTTTTTCTTTAATCTCTGTATAATTCTTGCCATATATTTTCATATACCACCTAACATACTTTGTTTTACGTTGTTTTCGGTGCACGGCACGGATAACAATTACCACAGTAGCACAGAACTCAAATCTACTCAACTTAGTCAATATAACACTTCAAACTATTATCAAAATAGCCAAAATAACACTTTCGATTCTAATAACATAGCTAGTCACCGCTCTTTTAACCTTACATCGACTCATCAGTGCTCGTGGAAATATAGCATATCTGTGCAGTGCACGGAATATATTCTGTTTTTCCAATACTGCGTTTTGTTATTTCACATATATTCATATATTTGTCGCTTTATTTTCGGAGCCCTTAGTACTCGGGTACCCATCTATAATGTCATCCAATGAAAGTGACTTCGCCACCTCCGAACTAGCTCTTAAAAGTGTAATGACACTAGTTACAGCATGTTTCGGCTCAAACCTATTTCGTGGTGTCAAAAACAAACACGGCCCCACTGCCTTCAAGCCATTTAGACTTTGGCTGAACAGCTCTTTGAAGGAAATAAAAGCTCACGACGACATTCAGTTTCGGAAATCTTGCATCGAGCTTTCATTACGTCCGAATTTTCTAAAATTAAAAAACCCAGCTATCAAGCGCAATATCCTTAACCAAAAGAATTTCTGGTTTTCAATAATCAGAAATGAAATTAGATCGAAACGCCGGAAAATTAACGATATTAGCAATCAAATTTCGATATCTAATAGTTGGTTGATGAACAACCTCCCATACATCGATAAATTTGTTATGAGCTCATATATTCGATGGATAACTGAGTTCAAAGCAGTCTCTATTCGCCACACCTACCAACGTAAACTCTCTAGACTTAGTTTTCACAATAACAAAGAAACCAAAAATTAGATCTTTCCAACACAGTTAAGAATTTATCCTCCCGGGAACTGTCACAAACCGAATTGGATGTACTGAAATTGGGCCCGAACTACGTTCCCTCAACCCAACCTTGAAAATTTATACAGACTCACTGTCAACTTTGAAGACTCGATACGCGGTTTTACAGCTGATTGAGTAAAACGCAACGTTATTTGCAACTCTACCGCATCCAAAATGAACCCATCCGGCACAAGGATGCCAATCCTGTATGGTCTCCCCAAAATTCATAAAGTTAATAATCCAATGAGACCTATTATGTCGGCAATAGGCTCGCCGTTTCATAAACTTGCTCAACACTTAGATATGATACTGAAACCGCTGACTGTTGGCGCTTATACCGTGAGTTCGTCATTTGATTTTCTTAGAGAAGTGGTTAAGCTTAACCTTAAAGATTCCGTAATGGTTTCTTTTGATGTATGTTCTCTTTTTACAAACATTCCAGTTATAGATACGCTTAAAATTATTTCTGATAATGTATCTAATAACGATCGAACTCCACTTTGGGCCGTAGACCTTTTAATTAGAGCCATTAAATTATGCACTCTAAATTTAAAGTTTGTTTTCAATAGTAAAATTTACTCCCAAGTTGATGGGGTAGCAATGGGCTCCCCACTAGGGCCCACCCTAGCCAACATCTTTATGGTTTGGCTAGAATCCGAAATTTTGGATAAATGCCCTGCTGAATTTAAACCAAAATTCTACAGAAGATACGTAGATGATACCTTCTCCGTATTTGAAAACTTAGAACAAGCCGATAAATTTCTTGATTTCATAAATCAATTTCACCATAAAATAATGTTCACCAAGGAAATTGAATCGGAGTTTTCTATTTCATTTCTAGACATAAAAATATCTCGTGAACCATTTTCCGGAAAAGTTATCCACAGGTATTTTTAGAAAAAATACCTACTCGAATCAAGTAATGAACTTCAATCCGTTTATGCCGTTAAAGTATAAGGCCAACCTGATTAGCTGCCTTTTATTTAGATGCTTCGCAATATCATCTAGCCAACATAATATTGAAAACGAATTAAAATTTCTCAAATCACTTTTTATTTCTAACAACTTTCCTGTCAAAATCATAAACAAATGCTTCACATTTTTTATGGACAAACGCTTCGGCTCACTGTCGCAGCTAAATACACAAAACATTTTATTTGGAAGCAATCCTGAAAATATTAATCAACAAATATCCCTCTCTGACCAGAGCATTGTGGTTAATTCAGACGTTAATCATTGCAATTACGCTTTCAATCCTGTGGATAGTAATAATGCCGGGCAAACGGATCAAACGGTCCTCAACCCCTCGATCAACATCGGCGCAGCAAATGTCAGCTCCGCAGTCACAACAGAAGGCTCGGCAACAACAACAACAACAAATAATGAGGTGAAATACTTAACCCTTAAGCTACCGTTTTTGGCACACATTGTTTAGTTATGAAAAAACAACTAAACACAATATTCAAAAAAATTTTCAGCAACTACAATGTCCAATTGAGAATTGTATTTTGTAGCAACTCTAAATTAAGATTTATTTTCCAACTAAGGACCCAATGCCCTCGATGCTTCGTTCGAATGTCGTATATCGATTTGAATGTTCCAACTGTTCGTTGGACTACGTTGGCGCAACAAACCGTCAACTTTTTAAGCGCATTTGCGAGCATCGTCAAGTTTCGGACAGAACCGGATCCCCAACAGCATCCAGCCTAAAATTAAAATCAGCCATATCAACACACTGTCATGAAACTGACCACTCGTGTTCCACTAATGATTTTTCAATCACTGGTCACTCCGAACCTAGAGCAACCAAACTCTCTCTAATTTTGCCCTCCAGATATTAGAATCGGCTTTAATTAGCAAATTACAGTGTAAACTAAACGTACAATGCAATATGTACTCCTTCAAAATTTTCACTTAAAGCGGCTGTGAACCTGATATGTTTGTCTTTATTATTCTACTGGCTATATATGTACAAATATATATATATATGTATATATTTATATATATTATGTATATATTTATATATATAGATATATATAAATATTATGCATTTCTTGGTATATTGTTGGTAAAGGTTCACTTGTTATTTGAGTAGCGAAAATAAAGGTTATTTCGAGTTTACTATTAAAGAAATAAATATGCATTTCTTGGTGTCGGTGTAAGGTAAACATATATAATAGACAAGGCTCAGAAAAAGGCTTTCATAGGTCTAAGTTCCAGTCTAAGCTTAAACTTTTGCACAAGCGTTTGCCTAAGCCTATGTCGTATTATGGAAACAACAGCCAAATAGGCCAACAAGACACGTTGGAGATTGATATACCGAACATAATAGGAGGGAAGGTAATATAACAATACTGGCAACGGCAGTAGCGGATCCCGGGATTTCTGATCGGTGTCTCACAATCTTTAGCAATGAAAAGTCTGTTAGAAAGCCGAACGTCATTTTAGACAGTATATACAGCTTTAAACAAAATTGCATTTTACCTGTGCCGCGCCGGCCCCCACGTCTCCTTCTCACCGAAGCCTCTGGTAAGACCGATTGACCATGAAAAATCAAAAAGTTTTACCACCTGGGCGCGCAATTCAGGTCCATGGATTGCGTTATTAGCGCGTATTTAACTTTTCGTTCGCTTCGCTCTCGAGCTTTCTTCCGCCATATATATATAACGCGCTCCGGCGTACGTCCTTCCTATATTTGGCATGAGCTACAGCTACCTTACAAGAGCGGCCGTAATTTTACAAGCCGAAGGGGCATCATTCTTTTATGAAAGAAGTGGGAAATTTTGCAGTTTAAGCAGACTGGTTAAGAGTTTTCCCCTGCGGTTTTTAGAATATTCGTTTACGTGACCGTACATGGTTACAACACTTGCTATTTATAAGCAAGTGCTCAATAAAATGCGGAAGCAAAGTGTTGTATCTGTCGAAGTGCAAATTTTTGAGATATTCTAACAAATCTGGCACAATTTAAGAATTTGTGGCACAAAGTTTAACAAACCTTTTGCCTTCTCGTCGAATATTTATATGGTGAAGGTTCTGTGCTTCACAGTCTGATTATTGTGGAGTACGTGCCCCCTCTGTGTACTTCACGTCCGGCAGGCACCTTTGTTTTGAATTAACTGGATAAATTGCAAGTTAAAGTAAGTCACAAATTTGCTTGCAAGGCCTCTATAGCAGTCTTTTGTTCGCCTCTGTGCCACAACAGTTTTCGTAGTCCAAAATGCCGGAGAATTTCACCAAACTTTGATTTCACTGGTTCGAAAGTTACAGGAGCACACAGTCCCTTGACAATTTAACATGCTAGTGGGGCAAAATTCAGGGGACTTCAAAATGAATTACAAACTTTACTCATCTTTTCTAAAGTTTAAAAAAATTTACAATAGAAGCTAAGTCTCCATGGCCATTCTCTGGCTACAGGGGTAAAGCTTGTCAGAAAGCCAGTGCAATAGACAATAACAAAAACCAGTAAAATTCTACTAAAATACCAAACATTCCTTATAAGTCTTGCTTCCTCGATCTATTAACCTTAAAGAAACGTTTTGATGTATAACTATAACATGAAACAATTTGCTGGCAAATCAAGGTAGTAAATCTGGTACAAGCTTAGCGAACTGTGACAGCAAACAAGGGGCAAACTGGGAATACATTTGAAAAATCGTAAAACCTATTAGAGTAATTAGTTTTCTGAAATATCTCTGTGATTTGTCGTATTATCTTGCTTTGACGCTAATAACATTGATGAACCGCAACATATTTTTTTGAACTCGATGCCACATTAATTATTCTGTTTATGTTGTATCCAGGAACCCTGGGCAATCAACCATTTCTCAATTCACACATCTTCAATTTCATCTGTGATCTAAACTTCAAGCACAGATTCGAACCACAGACTGTTGAGTGAGAGTCGTTTATGACCACTAGTAAGCCATAGAAGCTTGACTTGACGCTCAAGTCTGAGTAGATTTTCGCTGTTAATCTCTTATTTCTAGTTTTCCAGCCTTTCTTCAACCCAATAATCTGTGCAAAACATCAAACGTAGTGTGATTTTACATTGCATCAAGTCATTTGAAAGTCTGCTAAGAAGCGGCCGCGCCAGCCAGCTTGCTCCCTGATAGAAACTATCAGTGTCCAAGATAACGTTCTGGATCTGCTAACAACGACACCAATAAACGACAAAAATATTCAAATATTGCAAAAAAGCTTACATATCTCCGTAGTATATATTAATAAGCATTTCAACATTTGCAAAAAGGACACTAATTAATAGCAAAAATGGTGAAATGTTGCTAAAATGCTTAAATATTCCCTAAGTATATGTTCACAACAATTTTAATATCTACAAAAACGACACTAACTATTAAGCCAAAAATATTTAATATTGCCAAGATGCTTAGCTATCCCCAATGTATAAATTTACCAGAATTTCATGCATGTGTTTGATCAAAGAAAAAGTTACCAAGTCTAGTAATTATCTTAATGGTAAATAATTTTCAAAAATCGCCACAAATTTCGGTTTCAAACTTGCATTAAGCAACACAACCTCCACAGATTAATATTTAATTTTTATTATAAAGTTTTAAGGTGTTAATATTTTATTCGCTTCTGATCAGCAAAAAAATAGCAAAAAGCCGGCGAAATTTACAGCATTTTAGCTTTATATCGTTGCTTGAAATTAAAATGCAAAAACCTAGGTTGTCACAACTCTAAAACGTAGCTGGAGGGATAATCACCAATTATTCGAATTTCTGCTGTTACTAGTAAGTAAAGGGTTTACCGATATTTAGCTGTTTGTATAGTACATATTTTAACAACTTTAATTAGTAAAAGTGTAGTATTACGGATCCTTATCTCTATTTTTCACCGCGTATGCTTTAGTAAAACTTTACTAATAGCACAAGTGTGACGTTTACGAATATTTTGTTATTTCGGCCAATGTATAGACGAGGGTCGGTTCGTTTTCCGCGCGAAGTTAAGCTTAAGCTTCAGACGAATTTTTTTAGGCTTTGGCTTCTACTGAGGAATTTGTTTCTTTGCTACGCTGACAGCTTCGGCTTATGCTAATATTTAAGCTTAGGAATATGGTAACACACTGTTACAGCCCTCTTCTTTACATTGACCGATATTTCTCACCGGTTACATTTTATAAAGCCGTTTAGCCTCCGTAATGCGTCACATATACACTTTGCTTTGTATCAAGACCGTTGTATTATAATCGGCCGAATCCAATAATCTTAATTAGTCATTAACCTAAAGACTGTCTCCTAGTACGTGGGCACAGTATCTGACACTGTAAAACAGCATTGTTTATCTGGCAACTGGGTTAATTGTTCGAAATTAACTTGGCATCGTTGAACGAAAATTTAAATACTCTCGTAAAAATGAAACAAAATCAAAGTCATTCAAAATTATAAATTCACTAGGTCTAAGGGTGGCGTTGTACTCACCATCCGGCGCTGTCCGTCACTGTCCGACGCTGTCCGTCACCGTCCGACGCTGTCCGTCACCGTCCGACGCCGTCCGTCACCGTCCGACGCTGTCCGTCACCGTCCGTCACCGTCCGACGCTGTCCGTCACCGTCCGACGCTGTCCGTCACCATCCGACGCTGTCCGTCACCGTCCGACGCTGTCCGTCACCGTCCGACGCTGTCCGTCGCCGTCCGACGCTGTCCGTCATTGTCCGGCACTGTCCGTAACCGTCCGGCGTTGTCCGTCCCCGTCCGCACTGTCTGTAACCATACGGTATCGCACGTGCATAATTCGCGTACGATACCGCACAGTGAGGCACAGTGACGGACGGCGCCGTACGGTGACGGATGGGCGGTGGAATGCATTAAAGTACTTGAAACGTATAACGTAACCCTAAGAGCGAAATCCACAATGGTGACCCAAATAAAGGTTTGAATGTTCTATACCATCCACTTCATCGATGCTTGACAGAAAAACGCCTTAAAACAACGAGAAACATGTTCACCGTTGCTACAGATATTAGTAAACCACAAGTTTACTATGTTACTATAAGCAAATCTCAATATTCTTAGAACTATACACATTAACGAAATATATTCACACATTTAATTGGCATACGGGTCATAAAATTCAACTGGAACATTGCCTAAAATGCGTATATGTCGTGCGTTCCAGCTTTAATTATATAGACAGATTTTAGAGGTCTGTTACAAAAATCTCATACGGTATGGTTCCTTTATTTTGTGACTCGTGCATAAAGTGTAATGTAGTATTTTAAAGACTCAAGCCAAAAGGTATCAATTATAGTTGTTTTGCCGGCGGATCCTATGTTTATTAATAAGCAGGCTGTCATATTTATTTTGAAGAAAATTTTTTAATGTTATAAAACGAGAATATCGGTATATAAACACGACCTTGGCTATTTTCCAAAATTAAACCAATTAATATGTGTTGCCGTTTTATCATTTGGTTTAAACTAACGAACGCCATAGGTACGCATACCGAGACTAATGTACATCAAGCTAAAGAGAGTGACGGGTCAAGTCCCTTTGGATTCGCCGCTGATACTTAAACTATAAAAATAGAACAAATCTTTCAACTTGAAGCACCGTAAAAGTCCTGTAGACACGTCGCTGATAGTTGAACTCTAAAAGTCGAGCAAAAATACAAACTATACAGAAACACCGTAAAAGGTAACGTTGATTAAAGTATGATAAACTTTAAAAATAACCTATTTGAGTTGGTTTTAAAATTAAACACTTGATCCGTCTAGATTTCTAGATTTTCATCTAAGCCGCTTAACGTTAAAAATGTTTTAAGGCCTCATTTCAGTCATTTTAGTTTCAATATTTACACAGTTAACAATCTGCTAATCTCTTCTTCACAACCCAAAGCAGGTTCGAATACAAAAGTGGATGAGCTGATATATATACACTTACCAGGAAATTTCCGCAAGCAGACGAAAAAAACGCTTAACAGACGGTAGGTCTACGCCTTACACAGATCGAAACAAATTTTTCCAAGTCGCAAAAACTTAGGATATCACCTCTCGAAAGAAAATTTTAGCGACATCCCTCAACCGAAGATGGGTCACCTGATGGTTGGTCCTTGAACCGCTTTACCACTGATCCAGTACTTCATGAGCGGAAAGCTTTTATGCTCTTAAAGCAGCTAACAGTGGCATACTGTCAGAGTAACGCAGGTAAACAGGGATGCATAATCGCACTGAAATTTCTGAAAATAGTTAAAATAAAATTTTTTATAGGCTTAACATTCGCCTATAAGACGTCAACGAAAACGTTCGTACTCGCTACGTCGTCTCGCAAAAATGAATGTTTGATGTAATATGTACCCTTCCGAAATGAAACCTTGGCCTTGCTCCTAGCTGCCAGCGGCGACATCGAAGCATATAGAGAGGATCCACTTTACGAGCTTAAACGTAAGGATATTTATAACTAAACAAAAGAATATACTTTTAAGTATTTTTTTTTGAAATTTCAAACCAGTTTCTACAAAATCAGACTTTGGAAATACGATACGTATTACCGATTTTGAAGCCTAGTGGCGGATCCGGAAATTAGTGAATTGTTAATCCTACGCAATATATAATGGCAAAAAACTCGAGAGCGAACCGGACGAGAAGCGAAACACAATTTTAGCACCAAACGTTTAGCACAAAATTTTGGTTTGAATCCCTGTTGCACGTGCTGAAGTCTTGATGGATACCCATGGATTCAACAGTTAGCATTGATAAGGATAAAATGGTGGCCAAAACATTATAGTAGATTTTAGCGAAAAGATAAAGTTCACGCCCAACAGAAAGATAATCCGTTCCAGCACTGTGGAGCGCATTGTAATTTGATCTGAACTAAAATTAAATTTTACAATTAATCTTGTGTGTTTAAACTGGGCGAAGAGTTGACGGTTTGTTGGACTTTGTATCGTGATTTGACCAAAACAATTAGGTACAGATAATATCTACTTTCATTGATTGTAGTGTCGTCTTTTAGGAAAATGTTACTGAATCAGTTATACAACTCGGTGTTATAAATAGGCTTCGTTAGCGCAACATATTGGTTAAATTTTTGAATAATCAAGCTATAAGGAGGAACGAATTTAAGAGTGGCGCGGAAACGGGCCAATAGCCACAGAGGAACCGGCGGGGTAGAGCTCTTCTGGAAAAATTTTGTCTTGAT
Source organism: Enoplolaimus lenunculus (assembly GCA_030248215.1). Taxonomy (NCBI): domain Eukaryota; kingdom Metazoa; phylum Nematoda; class Enoplea; order Enoplida; family Thoracostomopsidae; genus Enoplolaimus; species Enoplolaimus lenunculus. Next base: position 9,360 of record JASANG010003250.1, read on the forward strand.
TCCAGAAAATTTTCAATCTTCCTTGTTAGCCCCTTTAGCACTTTAGCAAGGTGAGCTCGCTACGGGCCTGCAGGGTAAGCTTGGCAAGCTACCGAGCCTGGCTCGGGGGTGACGCTTCAGGTGGGGCTGTAGAAACGGGAACCGAACTGCGGTTTTAGTACCTTGAAAGAGACCTGGCCAAGAAAGCGAGCGAGAATCCAAGCGTAAATTTTAGCATAAATCGTCTTGATAAAGAGTCATTTTTTGATCGGTTGAAAAATACAGTTCTGAAAAACTGCCGCGGCAGCTTCTAAAAAAGCCATCATTATTTCATTTTACAACTTTAGCAATACTATTTGGAGGCACATAAATTTAACACTTAATAAGAGGGAGACTCCATTTGGAGTCTCAATCAATTTGAGTCCGTATCCATAATAAGAGTCCGTAAGCGGATAGAGTCCCTAAACCCTAATTAGAGTCCATAAAATTCAATCATCCCTAATCATAGCGCACAAATGACTCCAGGCCCAAATAAAGTTGAGTTCGAAACTTTAAAGCTTACTTAAGTTTGAAGGTAATTCCTAAGTTTAATCTTGCATTATCGCTCAAGCTTTTGATTCAAGACCAATAAACGTTTAATTTACCGGATAGTTGCAGCACCGGATATATGTCAGCAGCGAACGGCGGCGGAGGGCTGGTTAAAAAGAAATAGCAGTGCGTAACCGAATAAAAGGAGGGTGCCCTCTGGAGAGGCCAAATAAATATCAGCCCCCCTCTTATTCGGGTCACACAACGACAGCTCTGCCGCCCGCTTTGGGTCCGGCATAAAATCGACCTCCAGTTCCGGCTCCAGCAGAATTTCTGTCGAAGGTTCTGACACTTTCGGCGGTAAAATTTTACATAATTTTACAAAATATATTTGTTTGGCGAGTTTCGTTTTAACTTTTGGCTCAATTTTGAGGAATGAATGGCCGAGATTTCATAAAAATAAGCGTAAAACCAAACGTTTTAATGACACATAATAGATGTTGGCTAAAGTTAACAAATTACACATTATGTTAACTACGTAATGTCGCCTCACTTCCGGTCTCACCTGAGACTCCGGCTCCGACAAGTTTTTTTCACCTCTCGCTTCAGTATTTTTCATCTCGGTTGCACCCGAATACTTCAATACACCAATATTTTGTACAAAACCTACTTCCACCTTATACCAAGGCGGTTTCAGAAGCAAGTAAGACATTTTATTGGAAGAACAAAACAGAACGAACTCTGTTTACATAACGCTATTTAAGTGGCTAATTTACCATTTTCAGACCATTTTGGCACGTTCCCCTCCATATTATTCCGCATAATTCTAGGTGTTAATATAAACATTACGGTGTTTGAAAATCGAAATGAAAAAGTCAAATATGGTTTTTGACGAATTGCCAGATTGTTTTGATCCATGAATGCTTCAGATTTTACACCGCTGAAAATTTGGGTTTAACGCAAAGGCGCAGCGATTGCAAGCCCGTAGGCAGTTGAGTAGATTAGTTAGATCCGGAGCAGACAGGGGCGGGGGCTTCCCCAAACGTCATGGTGGGCCCCCGAACTCGCGAGCGAAACGAGCAAGAAGCCAGGCGCATTTTAAAATTTCAGCGGTTTTTGGTTTAACCAGTTATGGTGGGGGGCCCTTTAGGGTGAACCCACCAAATTTGGAGTATGGGGGTGGCTGCTCCGGCCCTATGATTAGTGAAGTTAAAA